>APFE030349134.1:0-19420 GCA_000404065.3 Pinus taeda | reverse complement strand
CTCTTGTGGCCCCCTGTGGAAAGAAAACAACAAGTGGGAGATTGTTGGGTTGTGTTATATTCTTTCCACATAGTTAACAGGGGGTTTGAAGGGTACCCGTAACCCCACTTTATGGGGTCCGGGGCAATGCCCCGGGAAATTTTGGTTTTTGACCCTATGTTTGGTTGGGCGGACCCACCTATGGTTTTGTGCATGATTTTTGCACATGTTTTTTGGACGCAATGGTTTTCAGTCCATGGTTTTCGACGTGATGCTTTTCGGTCCATGGTATTGGATGCTTCGACATGTATAAATATGTATTGTAACATTGAAAGGAACATAATGAAAAATCAAGCTGGTAGTCCCGATTTTGGGATCTAGTGGGAAATCTCTGTGTCTATGTGTTTTATGTGTTATGCTCTCGCATTTTTATTTTTCCTATGAGTTAGAATTCGTATGCAGGTAATTTCTGTACGGGGTTAAAACCTACACTATTTAGACCACTTCCACAACTAGTTTTTCGGTTTTTCAGGTAATTCTAATACCTGCCTCCACCAGTTAATCCAGTTAAATAATAAATTGAATCAAAGTAATGGCTTCTCAAAGCATCCAAACAGTAAAACCTCTGCATCCACCCCTATTAAATATCGACCACACTCCTCTGGCAGATAAGGATTTCAAAATCATAGACGCAATCACTAACAACAATCTTTTGGAGCTCCATTGTTGGAGCCATGACAAATTTGTTGATAAGGCAAATGATATTCATCTATGGGACTCTAACCTACCCAAATATACCTTCCCACAGACCTACCAATTCCCTGAACTCATCATATTGTGCCAAATTAGCTATTTTCCAAATGAGAGAGCCATAGTCACCCCTGCCCAAGAAATCCTATTTACTATCCCTGCTCAATCAATTAATCAAATGCTATAGATTCAACCACAACCAAAGGGGGTTCCTTTCTCCATTGAAACCCTTGAAACCCTTACTGAGATTTACCTAAAGCTAGACTCTCCCAAAAGGTCTCAAATCTTTCAAACCTTCCTCCCTGAATCAGCTCAAATTCCTAATAAAAACCCACCATACTCTGTTGCCATGTTCCCAAAACAAACCAGGCAAATCGTAACTATGTTATCTTGTATTCTAGGATATTTTACTGATGAGCATGTAGATGAATCCATCTTGGTTTTCCTCTCTATCTTTAGCCCAGTCTAGCCTCCAGCTATAACTTTCAACTTTGCCCAATTCCTGGCAGACACAATGCATGGTCAACTAGTCAAGCTGCCAGAAGAAGGAGTGTTCAAATACTCCTCAGTTTTGTTCCATATGTTTTTATATTTCGAATCAGAAAGGTTTGCAGTTAGCCTCTAAAAATTGGACACAGAGGGTAATCCCCAATCTGTTGTCTTTTGTACATCCTTGATCAGAAAGTATTCCACAGAATCCATCTATAAAGACTTCATTGATTCATTTGTTTATCTAGTTGTCAATATGCTAAGCAGTAGCATTCAGCCTAGAATCAAGGAAGAGATAAAGAAGGTGTTACAGTTTTCAGATCAAAGTAAAACAGGTGATTGGTATTTATACCCGAATCATACAGAGATCAAAGTGTATGGAAGCCAACTGGTTCCATACAAGTTTCCCAAATATCTCCCGATGAGGATATTTTCTTTGGAATACATCAGACAAATCTTTAATTCTGATGAGATCCATTTCCTTTCAAATAAAAAGAAGACCCAGCTCAAGATTAAAAATCAAATAGGGCTTTTTATATGCAACAATAGAAATGCTGGAAAGGAAGTAGAGAAATGTTTGCAAGATTTCAAGTTCAACAGCAGTTTCAAATGGCATTATGACCCTTTCGGTGTCATAAATAAATTAAGAGTCAAATTCAATTGACCCCTTTCATTCATGAGTCAAAACCTGAAATTGAAAAGTATTCCAACTAGTCAGAATGGTTGGAAAACACCTACAGGAGGTGGATAAGCACGTTGATACTAGTTCCATCCTGCATACCCCAAACCCACAGGACAAAAATTCAAAAAGGGCTAGAGAATAAGGATCCTACCCAACAGAAACTACTTCTGATACTAAATTCAAGCTTGTGAGCATAAAGAAAACCAAGATAAATCCAGTAATAGAGTAGGAAAGGACAATGGCACCAAAATCTTGGTATTCATATATGAATCATGCAATTCACCCAATTCCCCATTAATTGTCAACCTAGGTCTCTATGAGATATTTCAAGGCTATCATGCAAAGTATATGCATGCCATAGTTTCCCTACCTAGTACTGAACATTCAATTATAAACTTAATCAATGTGTAACAACAAGCGATAACTGTAACAATGAATAAGAGTAACAACAATAATGACTGTAACAGCAACAAGAGTAACAGAAAATTAGACTCACATCAACACATTGATAATCATTCACAACGATAAATAAATTAACTGAAATAAACCTATGCAGACATCTATCCAACAACACCTGGTCAGGAGAGTGGGCCCAACTCCTTAATTAGGGCTGTGTCAAGATCAAGAAATCACGAAATACTCAGAAGATCAGAATTTCATTAATCGAAAGGATAATACATGTATGATGTTACAGACTCAAAGTTAACATAATTCTCTGCTATCTTAACTGTCGGTTTGCACAACCCCGTAACTGTACTTATACAATTTGTTAACACTAACAGAGCCTAGAATTATGGCAGTTGTCTGCCTACAATTACATAATGTGTTCTTAAGTAAAACATAATATAAATATAGAAGTGCACTAATTAAAATATTGATCCACCATTGCAGTTGGTGTCTCAAGATAACATTGTCAGTTGGATGGTCACCATTTTTTGAACCACGACCTTGATCATACTTCCTCCAAATATGCAAGAATAATTGAATTAGCAAGCCACTTAGGCAAAAACCCCTATGACTATGCTTCATTGACTAATGATTCATAACAACATGACAAGAGGTATACCTGTGCGGTTTAGAATGTAATTGACCAAAAATGGTGTAAAATGGATATAGGAAACAAGGTAAAAATTTGGGTAAAAACATGAAAATTCAGCCACTAACACTATGCACTCTTAATGTCTTAAGAAATTTGGAAATAAATTTGTCAGGATTGTTGTAGAGTACCAGGGGAAGGTTGAGGGAGACACTACTTGATCCTCGAGGGGTTGGATCCTTGATTCTATCAGACGAATAATCTTCCAAAAATAGTCTCTGCATAACAAAGTACATATCATCCTCTAAGCCTTCCTCTAAGCCAACAAAACCAGTTCCATTCAAGTCCTCTCTCGTGATCAGTGAGGGAGGGGTCCTATCACTTTTTGAGCTCCCAGTTGTTCCAACCATCTATATCCCTTTCGTCAAGTTTTCTTCCATCTTTTCTTCCTCTTCAAAGCTCCTCAATGCCGCTCTTGCTTGGTGTAGTTCATTTGAAAGCCTTTTAATCGCCCGCATCACCCTTTCCTACCATTTCTCTACTATCTACACTCTCCATTGTTCTATCAGTTCCCTGGAATTTCGTGAATCCTCTTCATCCATCCTCCTAATAACCTCATGATCTCCCACTTGGTAGAATCCCTCCCTTTAGATGCTTCCCCCAGTATTAGGTATTTACGCTGCCATGCTTGGACTTTGGAACACAAGAAGATCCTCTTACACCATTAATACTTTAATCCAGAGGGTTATTTATTTCAACAACTTCCCTCTCAACCGCGCTCAGAACACAACTTCATCCTTTAAGAAGGACTGGCGGTTTTCTGTCACAAACTTGACAATGTACCCTTCTAGCATGGTCTGCACCCAGAAAGATACTACTCTCGTCATATCTATGTCAAGATGGTGGAGCGTAATGATATTTTCCTAAATCGAGTCATGACGAGACAATGTCTATCCAAAATACCTCCCCTTCACCTACAATCTTTGCAACCATTTGTAAATTTCTTCTGGAAATTTACACCAGAAGATATCGTACTGATCACTTACATATTTCGAATACAAGATCTCATCTTTTAGTTTCACAACATCTCGGCAACAAAGTTGAGCTTGCTGAGAAAAAAATCGATCCACTTGAGCATCTCACCAGTTCCGTATTTCCTTCTTAAAAACTCTTGATACCATATTCTGAATGCTCCTTTTGAATTTTAGGTCCCGACAACTCAACTATTTGTTGGCATGAAAACAACAGCAAGGTTGAGACCCTAGGTTCAGGCATAAGGGGCCAATAAGGCTCCATTGTAGTCTAGCACAACATCGACATTTTCACCTTACCTGGGAAGGGGAAGGAGTCTCACCCAAGGAATGTCGCGACTGAAGTTAGATGAGGATGGGAATTAGATACCACGAGAACCATATCAACTAGAAGTGAATAAAGAAATATAGCTTAACATGCAAAACAAACCAAATCACAACGATCTACTCATGCTATATCAAGCGATTGCATAAACATATGCTTTATAAAAAAAATTAAGTAGTCAACATATTGCACGAGGACACAAGGTGATTCCAGAATAGTCTCCTTCATTAACATAACATAATTCAATACATAAGGCTTGCGGCATGATCATCAAGAGTAAACATCACATAGCCAACATATAAACTTATATAACCATGATCATTGAGTCTTTCACATCACTCTGCAACCCATGAAGACTGGAAATACTAAAAACTTTCTACAACTGACTAGCCCCAACCCCTCCTTTGATCATTCTTCTGCTTTTATCTCCTACCATCTACTCAAACTACTAGTTCCTCTTTTCTTATGCTCGACTACCTTCATCTTGGGCTTCCTCTCCTCTTTCCTCGCTCAGTTATCCCTACTTCTTCCTGCCACTCTTCTGTGATTGCCAGTCTTCCTTCAGTTTCTATTCTTCCCTCAATTTTCAACTCTGCAACTCCTGAATGGTCACCTCCACCATTTTTCATCGACTTCTTTCTCTGCATAATCTCCAAATGAAGGCCCCAAAAAGTGTCAAATGCAATGGTCCCGACCATATTTATTCCTCGACTACTTCTTGAATTTCCTTGCCTAAAAACCCCCAACATTCCTGGAAGATGTTGTTAAGCCATTCGTTCGAGGCACCTTGTTCATAGGCATGTTCATATTTCAACCTAAGACATGGATATTGGTATTATTAATGCAATATTTTTCTCACTATTAATCACTCTTTGTATGTGTTGAATCAATGTATTTATAGCTTATTGTCTTCCTAAATTTTCCTCCATTAAGAGATCAATAAAATATTGCACCAATTAAATGTCTATATCTTGGTATTGTAGTTTCCAATCTCCATCCTTTCGAAAGAGGGAAAAAAATCTATTGTTATGATGATGTTGAATCATAGCAGTGTGGAAGAACTTTGAATTACGATCTCCCTCCTTGAGCCCTTATATCCTACACTTTTTCTTCCAAAGAGTCTCTTCTTGTTGCCTTCTGTGCTCTAGATTTTGAAGGGCCTATACCTCTTTTTCTATCAACTCTGAGGTTGTGGATTGCAGAATTATTCTTTGTTGAAAGGTTGAGATTTTACTTTCCAATGCTCTCTAGTCTTCAAAGATATTCACAAAGAAGTTCTTATCCCAAAATTTAATCTTTGTTTCAACGCTTTTACTTTGAGTTGGAATGTGTGCCTTTTGTTGGTACCTCTAATATTCAACTCCTTCCACCATTTCGCTAAAAAATCTATAAACCAATGAATTGAAGCCAAAATCTTTCAAAACGGAAAGGGTGATTTAGTGGGGCTTCTTTAGATCAATTTTCAATTGAATGAGCTAGTGATTTGACCCCATGCACAAAAAATTTGAAACTTTGATAAATATATCCTTTTGTAAAACGTCCTCTAATAATAATAAAAAAATCCAAACTGGAGGTTATCTGATTAGTAAATAATTATTCTAGGTAAACATCCCATTGTTGGCTGGAATTTCTACAAGGTGCAAGTTATCTATGATCCAATCAAAATTACTTGATGCTTGGTCTAACCTATGAATGCCTCATTTTTTCTCCTCTAACAATCTTAGGATATTAAAGTCTCCTCCAAATAAGCATAAGGAATTTCCTATCATTTGTTTCAACACCTGTAGTTGCTGCAAAAAAACCTTCTTGTCCCTCATAACTGGAGAGTTGTCAACCGCCAATATAAAAATGAAATTTTCTATTACAACATACCTGAATCTACGTGTAAGAATATAATTAGAAGCCACTCAATCTTGGAAGACCACTTCATGTGGGATCCATGAAACAAATAAGCCTCATGCACTACCCCTAGAATCGAGATACATGGACTCACACACTTTCCAAAAAGTGCCTTCTATTTGATTCATTTTATACCCTATTAGTTTTGTTTCTTGTAATATAACAATTGTTTGGTTTTCCTTTTTTATTCTTTCCCTAAGATATCATTGTTTTCCTTTACTATTGAGCCCACTTTTGTTCCATGAAATAATGCTCATGATGATGAGTTGGGAAAAGGTAGTGACTTCTCTGTCACAACTACTGCTTGATCTGTATTACCCTTATTCGGTCCAGTGTTTTGTCTCACTTCCTTCTTTAGTTTATCTGTATTCTTATTAGGTTCTTTAGTAAGGTCCTTTAGTAGAATCTATTTCCCCTTGTCCTTAAAATCTTAGCATGATTGATCTATTGGATACATTATTGAGTTTCTTCTCTTTGTTGTCCACTTGAGATAGGTATTTGCATAGATATCGCTTTCCTCTTTGGACAAGAAACCCAGATATTATTCCACCCAATAATTCACCAGTGTGACTAATAACCTCTCGTCATCTAAGAGTTCTGACGAATTTTACTTCAGTAAAGGAGCTACTTCCTCAAAACCTGACCATGCATAAAATTCAAAACTACCTTGTATATCTTCCTCCTCTTCCAACTTACATTTTAACATACTTTTGTCCAGAATTTTTTTGTGTGGGAATAATATCCATATGGATGGCTTTTATATTCTAAGATTCTTCTTCCATAGCCTCCCATGCAGAAAATGAATTCTTCTCCTCCAACCCCTTTTTGTTATAGGAGGTTCAGTTCCTGTTATTTCATCTCCATGTAGTGACCTTGGTGAAACCATCATTTTCCATGTAACCTCCAAAACCTTCTTCCTTCCTTCTCAGTGGAAATTATCTTATCAAGTGTCCATGCTCATGATAGATCCTACATCTAAATGGAAAGTTCTCATAATCCAGAGGTTGTTTCCATATCTCTCCTTGATATTCCAACTCTATATAATTTGGTAATGGTCATGATATATTCATATAAACACATAACCTAGAATATGACATGTTTTTCCTTCTTTTTTTGACCTCTGAGACTTTGAAAAATCATCCTAGTGGTTGCCCTATACCTTCTAGAATTTCTAGTATCTAGAAATCTAGGGGTAAAGAGTACAATCCTACCCATATTGGCGCTTCTATGAATTCCTCCTTATCCAAGTTGAAACAAGCTTCCTAGTGCCTAATGTAGAGTCCTACATTGTTAAGAAAGTATGAACCCCCTTCAAAGATCCTAGCTTTATCTTCAAATTTAGAAAAGATGACAGTGAAGAAAAATTTCGGTCCTAGTCTCAAATCCATCTCTCCCTTTGTTTGTGAATTGTACTATATCCAATGCTCAAATTCCTTCTCCGTCGGCCAAATTCCTATAAACCTCCAGCGCTCTTACATCCACAAGTTTCTAGAGTTTCAACAAAAAAAGAAATATGGATAAGAAGCAAGGTTAGTATTCTTTGTTGATTGCCCTATTCTTGTTTTAGGAAAGGGTAAAGCTCTACAGAGGTTTAGTCATTTATTTTAGAAAGGGGAAACCATATCTACTGTGTAAATGGCCCGGCCTATTTATTTCCTAGGGTTTAAACAAATCAAACCCTGACCTATCTATGCCCTTACAGACAGGTATTTCTTTCCTTTGTTCCACGACAGGAATGGTGGGTGATCCTTACCTTCCAACTAGGGATGGAGCACTTATCTATTCTTTCCTTAAACCAATAATAAGATATGGAACAGTTCTTTGTTGTTTATGTAAAAATCCTATAACAGGTTTGGAATAAGTGCCTTTAGCGAGCTTTAGCATGGAGATTGGATTTCTACTCGATATCCTTCCTCTATCATTTTCATGATATTCTATTGAGAAATGCCTATGTAATATAGCAGTATATCCTTCCTCAGAGTAGTAGAGGGAGATCCTTCGATTTCTTGGCCTTTCCTTGACTGGAGAGGTAGGCGTAGGTTACCCGATTACAGTTTTTGAACAAGACCCAGAGCAAGACCTAGAATTCAATATAACAACATAACTAGGTTAGAATAGTTATAGATAGAGAAAGACCTAGGTTAGAGATAGAATAATTCTAGTGGCCTATTTATTGAGATCCATATTATGCAACCTTGAGTAATATATAAACCCCAAAAGAGTTAGATTCTCAAGAGGGAGATCTTGATGCTTATGACCGTCTAAGTCTTTAGAGAGGCGAATGCTCTAGATAGAGATTGAGATCAAGATCAAGTAATTTCTCTGTATGAGAAATAGTTTATATTTCCCCTGAATTACAACTTCATCTAAAGAAACTACAACCCAACATAATACATGGAATGGAAGAAAATTTAGTTGACACCCAACGTACGATGCTTGACGAGTTGGTACTCTAAATGCCTTCACAACACAAAATCTTAAAAATACCTTCAAAATGCAAAATCTTGAAAATAGAATGAAAATAACATGTATTGGAATGAGACTAACATGCATTGGAAAAGGGGCATTTATAAGAAGTTTCAACTATAATGAATCCTAAGAATAGCCTCGTAAAAGTCAAACAACGTTGTAAAAGCCCACCATAATATGAATAGAGGAGGTTAACCCATAGAAAGAAAAATCGATGACTCTGAAGTTCTGAGTGCTTAAGACCAAAATAATAAAATACTTTCAATAGAGCAACACGAAGAGAATATGATAAGTATGTGAATTACCTTTGAAGTCAGAAGTATTTATAGTGGCGTAGGATATTGTACAACACAATCGGTTAGTGAAGTCAGATTTATTTATAATGGTGTAGGATATTATATAGCACAATGGGTTAGTGACTCATCATGTAAATCTTATGAATGGGATTTTTTTTTTTTAATTAGGTATTAAGTGTTATGGATTAAGATAATGAATTGTTTTTTGTATTTACATATTTATAATGAGCCAATTAGTCACCTTGTGATGAGTTTTTGAAATTTAATAATCTCATACATAATGCTAAATGCTAATATTATTACATATCAATCTTACATAAGTGTTAGTGTTACACCTTTTGTGAAACTACGAGCTAAAACCATCCAACTTTGATTGATTGGATTTTATAGTTTTATGAATGAATTTGAACATTATATATGTGTGTGTGTGTGTGTGTCTGTGTGTGTGTGTGTGTGTTAATGGGGTTACTTAATTAGATTGTGTGGTTTCCCAAAATGTTCATGGATAGGAGCTAGTTGTTTTTTTGGGATCATTGTTTTCGTGCTAATCGCTTTGTTTTCGGGTGTCTAGCCAATGTCTAGTGTGGCATATTAGGCACAGAGCACCTTTCCATCCTTCAATATCTTACGGTGTTGGAATTCCTTTGCAAATGAGCTTCCTAATAAAACATGATCTACTTCGTAAAAGAGAGGGATGACCCTCCCGTGCACGTGGGACATTTAGTTGAGGCATCACACAGAAGTTGCTTAGTGTGGGGAGAAAATATTGAATTCAATGGCATGGTTTATGGTCATATTCATATCCTCCCCTTTTCTTAATTGATGGGCATCATGGAATACACAGATTCATTTGGTACTTGTGAGGGTTGTGTAGAGATGATCTATGAAGCCTTTCGTGACATCTGACCCTCTAAAGTTGAGAAACACGTCATATATCCATGCTCTCCACATTCCCACTACCATTCAGAAAGAAATAGATTAATTTGTTGCTTAGAAACACCTCATATCTCCATGCCCTTCACATTCCCACTTCCATTTAGAAAGAAACAAATTAATACATTATCTTGAGAAGGTGTGAGTGAGGTAACCTTATATGGAGTTACTGAGCTTGGAAGCTAAGGCTCGAGCATTATATGGAGCATTTGAATAAGTGCATCATGGAGCGCTTTATGAGGAAACTAGATGCTAAGTGCATCATGAAGTGTTTTACAAGGGAAACTAGACACTTTTGGTTTGGGCATCATTTCAATTAGTAAACTAGACATTCAATGCGCAAATCGCTACCTAGCCGCATATCCACCACCGGGTTGGGACCTAGTTGCAAATCTAGGTGGAGAACCAATTGACAAAATCTAAGTTGAACCAATTGAATGAATCTCATTATCGCCAACAACATGAAGGACATCTTAAATTCCTAGTGTTGATTGTGCCCATTTCATATCATTTAATATTTAAAAGTGATTATTAATTAAACATATGGAGCGCTTTACGAGGAAACTAGATGCTAAGTGCATCATGAAGTGTTTTACAAGGGAAACTAGACACTTTTGGTTTGGGCATCATTTCAATTAGTAAACTAGACATACAATGTGTAAATCAACAGCATCATTTCAATTAGTAAACTAGACATACAATGCGTAAATCGCTACCTAGCCGCATATCCACCACCGAGTTGGGACCTAGTTGCAAATCTAGGTGAACCAATTGACAAAATCTGAATGGAACCAATTGAATGAATCTCATAATCACCAACAACATGAAGGACATCTTAAATTCCTAGTGTTGATTGTGCTCATTTCATATCATTGAATATTTAAAAGTAATTATTAATTAAAAATATATTATTAACAAAAATAGCCCATTTCATATCATTTAATTTAATATTTAAAAGTGATTATTAATTAAAAAATTATTAAAAAATTATTTAATTTAAATAGATTTAGAAAAAGAGATATTTATGGAAATTCAAAATTAACATAAAAACTAATAATTATACCATAAGTATATATGGAAAGAAACAGAGAACCAGCTCTGAAAAACTCACCATCAATATGAAATTGGATTGGATAAGGCTCATTGTAGAAAACCTTTCTTCAAATCTACAAAAAGAAGAAGAAGAACTAACTAGGTCGAGGATGCTCTCCCAAAGAAAGGAGTCACCTTGGATCTGAGAGTGATCATGTTCACTTGCTTTAACGACCTCTCAATATATTTTATTTAGCAATCAGTAAAATATATTTTTATATAATTAGATACACCCAACTTTAATATTTTTAATTTAATAATTTGAATAATATTACAATTGATTTAAATAACTAAAATATTTATAATTAACGTTCAGGAGATTTTGAGTAATTAATGCTTTCAATTGAAACAACTAAAAGCATAAGTTAGACGGGTCAGTGATTTCAAAACTTGTAAGAAATCAAAAGAAAATATTTACAATTGTATAATTTTTAAGAAAAAAATTACTACAACATCTAGAAGAGAAAATAAATTTGAAAAAATTTATTTCAAAATTTTAATAATATTACAATCAATTTTAATAATCAAAATATTTAGAACCAAACTGTGGTGATTCTGAGGGATGGTGAACCAGTAATCTTAAAACCCATATAACCTCAGAAACTAGAAATGAAATATTTGTAATTTAAGTTGACATTTTTTTTCAAATAACTTATAAATAGAAAAGCAATTTATTAACATGATAAAGCCCATATTACCTCACAAACCAGAAATGAAATATTTGTAATTTAAATTAACAATTTGTTTTTTGTAATTTAAATTAATAAATTTTTCTTTATAAAAATATTAATAAAAAATAATGTATAAATAGAAAAACAATTTATTAACTTGGATAAATCTTACAAACCAAAAATGAAATATTTGTAATTTAAATTAACAATATTTGTTTTTTTTAATATAAATAAAAAAAATAATGTATAAACAGAAAAGCAATTTATTGACTTAGATAAAGCCCCTATTACCTCACCAACCATAAAGGAAAGATTTGTAATATAAATTAACAAAATTTTCTTATTAAAAAGCAACTTATTAACCTGATAAAGAAGTTTGACACCCACCAAATCTTAGGGTATAATCCATATGGCTTGGCTTAGCAATCCTCCACCATCAATTTCACTTTTTGAAATTACAATACCACGCTGCTGTCCAAAAAATTATGCTAAATTATAACAACAGAACCAAAATTAAGCTAAATTATAACAACAGAACCTTCTGTGCAGGATGTGGTCAAGTTGCTTATCGGAGGTTTTTTATTTTATTTCTGCCGCTGAATTGTACAAATTAGAATATAATGTAGAATGGCACACCCTTTCAGACCTCGCACTGTGGTTGCCAACAAAAAACTAAAAATAGAGAAGTGAAAAAGCCCGCAGGTAAAAAAAACTACAGCAATATCATAAATTATAAACAGTAACAATGAGTTAAAAGATTGATAATTAAAAGATTGGTTTGATGGATAGTAATTAAAAGATTGGTTAAGTTAAAGCTAAATTTTAAGACAATGGTCCAAAAAAGCTAAAGCTAAAGATTGATTAGGTTAAACCTAAATTTTAACGCAACGGTCCAAAAAAGGAAGCATAAAACTCAGGCATGCTATAGTTAGTCATTATATACTGGTGCGCCTGAGAGGGATCGGTGATTGTGATGAAGAAAGAATGAGGAGGAAATTCAGCTCCACCAACGAAGAGAGGAGGCGATCAAAATTCTGGCGCGCATGAGACTGAGAGGGATCAGTGATTGTGATGAACAGAGGAGGAAATTCAGCTCCACCAACGAAGAGGAGGTGATCAAATTTTTTGTAGCTAGAGGGAGATGGAGTGGATTATTCATGGAGGGTAATTTTATGTTCCCTCTAATTTCTTTGTCAATCTCTTTGTTTATTCAATTGGTTAAGCAGGGAAAAGCAGTGGGCCATTGAGTGATTTTATGTAACCTCCTCACAAATTGTTCTCTCTGTTGAATCTACAGGTAAAACATGGGTGTTATTTATCTCTCAAGCAGACTCTGATTCAAAGTTGTATGTCTTATGGAGCGCTCCATAAATGTTCTGTTCTGTTTTGTGTAGTGTTGTATTGTATGCATCAATGTCCTGTGTAGTCTAGTTGTGGTTGTGTCCTGTGTAGTGTGCAAATGTTTGTTGTGTTTGTGTCATGTGTCTGTGCACATGTTTGTTGTTTGTTGTGTTTGTGTGTCTGTTAATTGGGAGAGAAAGTCCCAGCTGAGAAGAATATGCACTGGTGGTTGAACGGCCAAATTGATCAACAAATCAGAGTGAGTGCAATATTTTCTTTTCTTGAACTATTTTTAGATTTATTTTCGACCCTTTTTCTAATGAGTTGGGATTTATATGCAGGAGCTGGAGCAGACGTTTCCAGTGCTTTTGCAGCCGGGAATGAGGGGTTTAGAGCTCTTTTGGAACAACCAGTTTGAAGAGTTTCAATAGCAAATGAAGTATTTCTAAGAAGTAAGGTTAGTACGATTTGTGAATGGCCTTGTTCTCCTCTGTTTCTTAGTGCAGTTTACGAATATCTCCATTGCAGAATAGTTTTTCCAATTGAGTCGGTTTTAGTCGGTCTATGTTAACATAAGTATTGAGGATGGTCACATGTGAGGAGGTATTAGGTGGTTTTCCATGTACAGGTCAGGTCAGGTCAGGTCGCCCATCAATCTTTTTGGCTATTGACATTATTGGTCTCTCCAAACACCCAATTGGTCTCCTCTTTTTCTCCTTTTCATGGTTGCATTGTTTCTTAGAGCATTAGTCACCGAATTGAGCTCCTCCTTTTCCCATTTCATGGCTGCGTTGTTGTAATTTGTTACAGCATTGGTTTCTCCAAACGCCTAATTGAACTCCTCCTTTTTTTCATTTCATGGCTGGGCTGTTTGTTACAGCATTGGTCTCTCCAAACCCCCAATTGAGCTCCTCCTTTTCTCATTTCATGCTCATGCCAGCGCAGCCAATTGCCCCATATCCATAAGAGTTGCATAACCGGATCAAGCAGAAGTTGCTTAAACTAGGAGGTTGGGTAGATATTAACCCCATGAAGCATATTATGCGTGGGTATATTAAGCAAAGGTGGTTCAGTCAATTGAGACACACCATAGAGAGAGGCACCAACAAAAACCTTACAGAGCCAGATCCGAGAAAGACCCAGCCCTCTCTCTTGATTGTGCAATTCAAAAGTGACAAATCGAAGAAACCCCAGAAATTCCAGTCGTAGGGCTTAGCAATTCTATTTTAGACTCATTCAATGATGGCATTTCCTCCCTGGTCTTTTCAATAGAATTCACCTTTCCTCTGGAGCATAGACGCGTGGTAAAGCCAAACTGGTTGATGTGGGAAGAAAACACAACACAATGAAATGGCCACGGGCGTAGGTTTTGCGTGAAGAGTGCTCGTTAATGAGCTCCACGTATGGAATGTAGTCAAATATAAAGAGCCTCTTCGACTTAATAGCCTGAGTATATGTCCATTGGCCATCCATAATTTCAGCCAACGCTTCGCTTTCTTTACTTTAAAAAAGTATAAGTTCGAATAAGTTGTAAAAAGAATTTAATGGCTTAATTAGGAGTACCTGTTCCTGACATTCCATCAAATGCTCAGCGCTTACTGAACTTTCCCAAGGGACACAAATGTGTTTGTTCAAGTCGCTGGACGGTGGAAAGCTCTTTTATAAAGGAAATGCCTTATTGACACTACATCAAGCCGAAAGCCATTGCTCCTAGTAATAATAACATATAAGAAGTATAGAAACAAACAATAAAATATCTTGCTTTTGTTGCCTATTTCTAGACATCGAATGACCATCGGATTCACTCCTGCAAGTGTCTGGCAGGCAAACTAGTCTTCATCATTCTTCCAGGCTTCATCATCCCCTGTGTTCCAGATATACCCCTTTCATTAACCAGATAAGTAATACCTTGCGCGTCTCTATTTGAGACTACTTTGTTATATACATTAAAAAAAATATGATTAAACTCAACTAGCTGCTAATAATATAAGGAAGCGGAAAATTGAATGACATCTGAATGAAAAATCTCCTCGGACACTTCGTGAGGAATGATCTTTTCAATATAGGTTTTGACATAGGTGCAACGCGTGGTAATGATAATATAGATACTAATGTTGGCTCTACTTAACGCTTATTCTAATTAAATGGCCACGTTGAATCAGGGATTATCGATATTGTTGGAGTTTAAATTTATCGGTGGTTATGAACAATAGTCCAGGTATTCTGGCATAAGTAATGGTTTATCATTTTTTTAATATCTAAAAGTAATTATTAATTAAAATTATTTTATTAAAACCAAGTGAAATAGGAAACCTAGAATACCCCAATACAGTAAGAGCCACATAGTAAGAGCCACATAGGGAACCTACAGTACCCGATACAATACCAAGCCACATAGGAAATATACTCGAAGCCAACGCTTCGCTAACATATGCATATAAGCATCATACATTACAGTACCTGCAATCACATAATTGATTGAAGAGTAAAATGGATGGTAACAACAGTTGTAATTAGATTTACAAAAAAAAATCATCATAGCTGGCGTGGGCTCATTGGAAATTGCACATGTATCGTTGAGTTTAGTTCGTTCATAGTGAGAAAACTGTCAAGTTATTCAAAGCGCACCCCGATCGATGTATGTGGATGTAGGCACCCCTATCTTTCTATCCATCTTATCTGTCTATCCATCTATGGCTGTAGCTCTTGAATGTAGGCCAGTGTCCGTGATTGCTCTGCTCCTGAATCCAGCCAGTGGCCGTGATTGAATGAATGTTATGCAGTGTATTCCCTGCCTGTGATTGATGGCATTGGTTGTACACCCACTCAGGTAAGGCTGCGCGTTTGATTGTTCTGAGACCCCTATCGAAATCGAACTAGAAATAATAGTGATAATATTTGGTAAGGGAGATGCGAGATGACCACTATCAATCAGTACTAGTTCCGTGTTTAGTTCTCAGCACTTTTCAATCATTACTCAAAGTTATGTTGTAGCATGGGCTATATGATATAGATTTTGTTAATGGTACTTGTTGATTTTAATTTTTTTTCTTAGACAATTGTTAACGGGCAATCAAAAGTTATATATGCCTAAGTGTTGATCATAGTGCAAAGAGCTGTGTGAATGGATTGTTTTCTTATAAGAAATTGCCAATTATATAATCAATTCAATTTTACACTTAACATGAACTCTAATGTTGCTATGGGTTATAATGGATTCCCACTGTGATGCTTAGTGGAAGGCAATTGCACAAAGGAGCTCAATTCTAGCTATCTTGGGCACCTGTGAATTGATTCCATTGGTTCATATATAGTAAATGTCAACCGTAGATATTACCTGGGTTCTGGTGTTGCATTCGGTTCTTGTAAATAGTAAATTACTAAAGTCTTCGTGGAGGGATCCCATGAATGTGCAATTGCCAACAATTAGTCCATACTTATGAGTCAGTTTATGGAGAGTCGTGCTATTTGCATGCATAACATGGGAATAAGTACATGTATAGGTTCTATTAAGTCACTTGTACTTCAATCCCTGAGCTATGTCACTTAGTAGTTTTGAGCCTAAGTTCATTGGAAATTGCATAGGATGTGCTCATTCCATGTTTTCCAAGTCTATCCATTGTTGAACATCGCCAACATAACTGGTTAGTAGTCAAGAGGAGGTCATAACTGGTTTTGATTACGAGATGAACTCTTCAGTCTTGGGCATGCGTAAAACATGGTAGTATTATTTAATTAGGGCAACAACATGGTAGTAGTAGTATTTAATTAGGAGAGATCATATGCAATAAGAATGGAATGTGATGATGATAAAACAATAGGAATGTGATGATGATGAGATAAAACAATCATACTACTTTACAACGATCTCCTAAAACGTGGCAATTTCTTAGTTTTCCTCTCTCTTATTAATTAGGTAGTTTAATAAAAAATTCCTCTTTCCTCTCATATGTTATTAATTACGTAGTTTTATTAATCATATCAGCTACCTGTTTGACCTTCCTTCAGCTAGCTACCTGTTTGATCTTCCTTTTTCTTTTGATTTGTTATTAATTACGTAGTTTTATTTCATCTTCCTTTTTCCTCTAATTTGTTATTAATTAAGTAGTTTTATTAATTATATGAGCAACCTCTTTTCTCTTTCAACGTTTATTTTATTTTTAAGTGTGCAATGTAACATTTATTTTTACCAAGAGAAAAGAAATATAGTTACCAAGAATATGTGTTATCTATTTTTTTATTAAAATTTGCAATTTAACATTTATTTTTAAGAAGGGAAAAGAAATATATTTATCAAGAATTTGTGTTATCTAGTTAGAATTTCGAAAATAAATATGTATTTTGTTATTATGATTGAATATTTGTCATGCATTATAGGTTTATGATTATATATAAATATATATGTTATAGATTTTTTAGGAATGATACATTTAATTATGTTGCAAGTTGTTATGAAAAGTTTGTATATTAACAATATTATTTCAATGGTGTATATTGCAGAAAACTTATCAATACCAAAGTTGCTCCTCCTTGGAAGACATTATCTATTTTTATGTTTTGTAAAAAAAAAAAAAAAATTGTTTAAATGGGTCCATCAAAAAATGTACATGAACACAAACTATCATTAATAAAAGGAGTAGGATTTTTTTTTGTGGAGGGGGATTCAACCCCTCCAAAACGCTCTTAGGAGGGTTAAATGGTAACCCTCCTTTGGGTTGTGTTCCTTGTGCTCATGTTTTTCATGATCTTTAGTTTATAGCAACTCCAATATGCACAAACACATATATCCTTTTATGATAATAAAAATGTATAAATAAATTTTAAACATCTTCCCAACATACACACAGATGGCAAAATCACCTTTAGTCACATAAATCATTTAACATTTTTTCAATGTTAAAAACATCTTCAGCACATATACACACAAATGGCAAAATTAGCTTTATTCACATCAATCATTTAACATTTTTTCAATGTTTTAAGCATCTTCCCCACATACACAAACAAATGGCAAAATCACCTTTATTCACATAAATCATTAAAAAAATTTCAATATTTTAAATATCTTCCCCACATACACACAAAATGCAAAATCACTCTTATTCACATAAAATTATATAACAATTATAACCTAAATTTATTTATATTTTTTAATTTCTATTTTTTTTAAGTTTTGATTTTGATTTTTTTATTTAATTATATATTTTTTATTATAATTATGTTATTATGATATTTTTATTATTTTTATTTTTTTATTTTTTTCATATATATAATTTAGTATTTTTATTGATATTTTTCTAAATTTATATTAACTACCCATATATTATTTAGAGTGTTTTTGTTTGTAAATATTTAAATATTTTTTATTATTTATTTGTATAAATTTATGATATCTAAATGTTTGTGTATTGGTTTTATTTTTTATATACAATAAATATATTCTTGAATGCTTATTTTATATATATGGATGTATTTGGGTTACAATGTATGCTTTGGATTCTGTGTACAATATATTCTCTGTGTATTTTTTGAGTATTCTAGTGTATGGATATTGTTTACTTGTTTATGTATAACTATATTCTTTGCTATAAGTGTGTGTATATTATTTACATCTATTATTTGTATGTATATGAATCTATTCTTTGTTGTATTTGTGTGTGCATTGTTTACTTGTATTCTTTGTATGTGTATGAATATGTCATTTATGTGTGTATGAATCCATTCTTTGCTACATTTGTATGTGTCCTGCTTAATTGTATTCTTTGTATGTGTATGCATCTATTCTTTGAGTGTATGAATCTATTCTTTGCTATACTTGTATGTGTCTTGCATAATTGTATTATTTGTATGTGTATGAATATATTATTTATGTGTACATGAATCTATTCTTTGTTGCTTATGTGTGTGCCTTAGATTACTCGTATTCTTTGTATGTGTATGAATATGTCCTTTATGTGCGTATGAATCTATTCTTTGTTACATTTGTATGTGCCTTGCTTAGGTGTATTCTTTGTATGCGTATGCATCTATTCTTTGAGTGTATGAATCTATTCTTTGCTATACTTGTATGTGTCTTGCATAATTGTATTCTTTGTATGTGTATGAATATGTCCTTTATGTGTCTATGAATCTATTCTTTGCTACATTTGTATGTGTCTTGCTTAATTGTATTCTTTGTATGTGTATGAATCTATTGTTTTCTATACTTGTATGTGTCTTGCATAATTGTATTCTTTGTATGTGTATGAATCTATTCTTTGTGTGTATAAGTCTATTCTTCGCTACACTTGTATGTGTCTTGCATAATTGTATTCTTTGTATGGGTATGAATGTATTCTCTATATTTGTATGAATATTTCCTTGTTATATTTGTATATATATTATTTACTTGTAGATATATGAGTGTAGTTTATATATATATATATAT
>APFE030349132.1:109260-124204 GCA_000404065.3 Pinus taeda | reverse complement strand
TATCTTATTACAGGTCGCCTCCCAGCTCGAAAAAACTTCGGATCCTCATAGTAAAGCATTTCACCCAACATTAGAAAGATTAACGACCTCATGCTTTAGGGGGCAACTGTTATAGACATTTTTGGGCACTTCAACCCCAATCATAAATGTCCATAAACTGAGGGCTCCTAAGTCCCTAAAAGTGTTGCTTCACTGCCTCAAGGAACAAGTTCAACTGATTACATCATCTCCTAGAAGTTCTCCACTGAAAACTGCTCATAAATCGTCAAACCTGGACCATACTGAAAGCTCAATGTAGAGGGTACGATGCATATCACCTTCCCAGTGTACAAGGTGCGATGCATACTAATTTTCTCCTCTGTAGGGTGCGATGGTCGGGAATGGACAAATGACAGGGTCAAAAATGCGAGGTGGTAGATCATGGAATCTTCCAGAAGCTTCCCCTCTAACACTTGCCACTCCATTTTCGACCAGGGATGAATAAGAGATCATCATTCTCCAAGTGGAAGCAGGAAATATCAGAGAGAAGACACTAATCAAGATCCCAGAATATGAATCACCTCTCTGTAATCATCTATATATGGATCCCTCATCATAGAGGTCTAGAGGTTGGAATTTTGTATCTTATAGAGAAGTGTTGTTGGTTTTCTGGTGTACATTCACAATTTTGGGTGATTTAAGCTTTGCTTGAGGTGAAGAAGGGCTTCCTAGCTGGAGGATGATGCTAGGTCAGAGCACACGGTTGTAATCCTCTTGCTACTTTTCATCTGAATAAAGCTATTCTTGTTTCCTTCCATATTTTTATGTACTTGTTTATATATGCATGTATATGGTTAATACACATCTGATCCTGTATTATTTATGAATTTAGATCCTTGTTTCTTGCATAGTAGTATGTTGTTGTGATTCCACAGGTCCTTTTGAAGCTGGGCAGACAAAGAAGAAGCGACGAAACTCTATCAAGAAGGAGAGGAAATCAAGCGCAAGACTCAGGTTGGTCCTCTTGGTTCTCCTCTCATCTATTTTCATAAAAGGAAACAATAGTAGACTTTGAATTTTTTTTCTAAGATAGCCACCCATCTTAGTGGGAATAGCAGCATCCGAGTGGACACTATTACTGAATAACAACATGAACTAAAGTCGAGCACCCGTGAAGTCACTCGACCAAAAGCCAATGATGTGAACTTATCATCGAGCGCGAAGAACTTGCCATTAGGGCATGCAAGCTCTAAGGTACTGGAAGGGAGTCTCTCGATAAACTTCCTGGATAATGTGTTGAAGTCGACGGAAAGTGATTGTGTCAAAGGAGGGCCATAATGAATCCCACATCATCAATGTGAGACGAGAGGATGCAAAATGATTTTGGATGATATAGAGAATTAGAGGTAAGTATAACTACAGAAGGACGACCCTTGAACATATCGGCAAGACAACTGGAAGTTTGGTAGCTTCTGGATCCAAAGGATCGTTGGTCATGATGATGTGGCAGATAAAATGGAAAGCAAAAATGAATGGCCCAAACCCAAGAAGGTCAATGATGCAAAGGAGAATGTCCCAACCTGACACAAAGCAAAGAGTGTCATGTTCAAGAGTGAGCTACCGACACAACTGATAGATTTCCAAATTTTGCCCCACCATTTATGGCGAGTACCCCAATTATTTTTGAATCAAAAGCTTGAAGGGGATAACATATGCTTGCACTGTAAGTTCATCCTTCGAATGAATCTGACCTAGTAAGTTTAACGAGCCCTAGGAAGGAGAAGTTCATGTTCATCATGGTGACGAATCTGATGTCGTTTAATAGTTTAACGAGTTCGACAAGGGTGTAACTCGGTATCTTTTTCATGTTTAGAGAGTTTGAAAAAACCACGTAAAAAAAAACTCCACATGGTACCTTTTCATACGTTTGTGTCTCTAGAGCCTGAAAAGGTAGAAAAAAATACATGAGAGAACCGCTTGACCATTTTAGTCAAGGAGTACCTTTTTCATAAATAGTGCATCCCAACCCAAAAAGGGGTAAACATATATTGGGCGCATGATGTTCACATCCGTTAACGAGTTTGAAACGACAAGGGCTCAGCCATATTTTCACTTTTAAAGGGTCGGAAAAGAGCTAAAAGTGGACCCCCCATTTTTATTCTCGTTAACGAATCAAAAAGGGAAAAAAAATTCGAAAATCTTTTAATATGAGTTTAACAAGTCGAGAAAAGAGCTGAAATGCGACTCATCGTCATCGTCAAACATCCATCACCTATTGCTACACAAGTAAGGAAAGGCGTATTATCAAGTCCTTTAGGTAAAATAGGTCAAAAATATTTACAAAACCTGATATTTTCATGAAAAAATAAATAAAAAGGGGAAAAGTAAATATATTTTTACCATTTACCATTTTACCTTTGCAGTGAATACTTTTTACCCACTTTTGCCCTAGTCATTCTGGATCCAATTGCAGGTGATCCTAGAGATCAATCGACAAGCCATTAGTTCTAGGTAACAACCGAAGCCCTGAGATCTATTTTCATGTTATTCATTTATGTTTTTAGCCATTTATTTGGATTTATAGGGGGGCTTTTTAGAAAAAATTTCGCCCTCGGTCGGCACGATTTTTGGTCATGAGATCGCGCCGACTGAGGGTGATTTGCACAACCATCCGTGTTGATCAGTGCAAATGTTTTTAAAACAGGCGCGTCGATGCTATGGATAGGGAAAAAACCATTTTTCTTAAGAACTGACTGTTTCAACTTGAATTTTATATGCCAATGATGATTATTGACTTAAATTAATGGCTTTTGTAGGAGAGAAATTGTCGGAAATGGTGGATTGGAAGGAAAGAGAACATGAAGAAGTTGACACCTAGGAACTGAATGATCCAAACTGCATAGAGGCTTTGAGGGCTTGCGGGCTCCTCAAATTCTTCCTTACACCAGGGATGCGGGCCCAACCCGAGTTGCTTTGATACTTGATAAGCCTTTGGGGCATTAACCGAGAGATTCTTGTCATTGGGGACCAGAAGTTGGATTTGACAACTTCAGATATCTACTTCAGCACTAGACTATCTCATAGAGGTGAGCCAATGAACTTGTATGGGTCACGTCCAGTCAGGGCAAGCATATCTTGCTTGCTTGCCGAACACTGCCTTGAGGCCCTGAAATCCAAAAGTGGGAAGATAGAGATTTCCAGTGTGCAGGATTTGACACTAAGGGTGCTCCTGTTGACTATCAATAGAGTGGAGGGGTCTCAGGAGGAACATGAGACTAACAAGTCGACGTTCCTTTATGTTATTGACTACACAACTCCTACGATCTTCGACTGGGAAAAGGCCAGGAAGATGAACATCAAGTGCCAGTTGTCCAAGGCCAAGGTGGGGAATCTGAAGGAATTTGGCTTTGAATCAGTACTTGTGACTTTTTTCCCTGAAACGAGTGCCATTGTTCCAGTATCAGTTGATTGAGGTTGATCCTCCTATGCCACGTGATCTGTGGATGGCCCGCTGGAGTTGTTTGATGCCCAGGATCACTGGGGGTCAGCATATGTCATACCAACCTGCATTCTTCTCATGGCTACGATGACAGAAGATCATTGTGGAGGACTGGCCATACATCGACATTGATTTCCGTGGAGATCCAGATATGCCATTATCGGATGGAGAGGAATTCGATGATGAAGGTAAAAAAATAAAAAAAATTAATTTTGATATTTTTTAATTCTTTTTGGTATATGCATGCTTATAACATTTCTCTTGTTTATGTAGATGTTGGACTAGAGAGGCTAGCCGGGATGTCCCCGATAGCCAGGTGCATCCCTTGCCCTACTGATGTTGTTGCTCCTTATCAGGAAGAGAGTGACAATGAGGAGGAGATCACGAGGAACCTCGAGGGCTTAACTCATGGTATTCCAGAGTATGCTCAGATAGGAGACATGCCTCGTCGGTACTCAAGGCATACAGTGGGAGTCTTAGATCGGATCCGTTGACTGCTGAGTAGTGTAGCACAAGCTATTTCATGCTACCAAGACCACCATGCTGAGTAGTTCCTAGGTCTAACACTTACATATTTTTTGAGGCTTGCGTGCCACAGATGTATGAGGCTTGTGAGCCACTGATGTTATTATAAACACACATATTATTTTTGGGGTTATGATGTGTCAAAGATTCTCTCTCTCTCACACACACACATATATGTTGTATTTTCCTGTCTATTATGGTACAAATGGTTTGTCTTATCTTTTTACATGTTTTGTAAATGTCTATCTAACACGTAATTAGCTAATGCATCTGTCAATGTATTCATGCGTATAGGAATATGATGATATGTAATATAATCAAAATTCCTTTCCAATAGATGGATACAGAGATACATTCATAATATTTGAGGGTTCCTGACGGAATATTGTTCATTGAGTTGAAGGACGACAAGCTGTGAATCCAAGTTGACAACCAATTCTCTAATTCCTAGAACGATGGCTTTTGACAACAGTTCGATGACCGCACTATATTTAGCAATGTTGTTGGTTGTACAAACCAAGCAGGTACCTTGAAGGTCAATCAACTCACCGTTAGGGTCATAGATAGCCCATGTCATGGATGATAGGTTTCTAGTTACTACGACAAGCACCATCGATGAAACCAACATTAGGAGTTGCAGACATCTGCAAAGCAAGAAAAGCATAGTAAACAGGAAAGTTGTTTCAAGACTATCACACAAAACCACACTGTACAAAAATGAATCACACACTAATGTACATAAGTAACCATGCAAGATGACCTAAGCATAGTACTTTTTGAGGTAAATCTTGTTTCAAGGCTTATCGAGAGAATTTTCTTCATGATCAAGAAGATCATAGGCTCCTTTCTACAATTTTTTTTTTACAATATAGGGCCCATGCCACATAGGTTCGAACTTACCTACCCCCAGCTTATCGTTAGCTTGGTCATATAGCAAGACCAAATCACCCTCAGAGAAAGCGCGAGGGGAGACCGATTGATCGAAATGGGATTTGACCAGTTTCTTTTGTGCTTCGATGAGCAAGGCAGGGAGACGACGAGTCTCATCCAATCGTTCCAAATATAAGAGGCATTCCTCTTGAGGTGATGTTTTGGGGAGGAGTTCAATGACTATCTTGGGTGAAGAAATCTTGCATTCGATCGACAATGTTGCTTCCAAATCATAGACTAGCTAGAATGGTGTGAAACAAGTTGCGTCTTTGGTTGAAGTTTGGTAAGCCCACAGCGCTGAAAAGAGCATGAGATTCCAATTTGACTTGTGCATCCCGATTGTACGTTGAAGCATGGTGACAAAAACCTTGTTCACGGCTTTAACTTGGCCGTTGACCTGAGGGTAATATGGGGTTGAGCCATTGTGGTGTAAGCCCAATGCAAATGTTAGTTCTGCCATCATGTAATCTCTGAAATGGGAGCCATGTTCTGTAACAACGGCTTGGGGTATGCCGAACCTGGAAATAATATGGTTAAAAATAAATTGAATCATTGTCTTACCATCTACAGAATATGTCGGCATCGCTTCGGCCCATTTGGTGAAATAATCCACAGTAACGATAATGTAGCCATTTCCCTCGGCCGAACGAGCGTTACATGTCATATAATCGATGCCCCATTTGGAAAAGGGACCAACGGTAATGACGGGGTGTAGGTGAGTGGGTGGGGTGCGCATCTTGCGCTGGTAAATTTGTCATTCGTGGCACTTACAGATAGCAAGAATGCAGTCTTTGAAGATAGACTGCTAGAAATAACCAACGCGAAGTATTTTCTGAGTTATAGCATAACCAGACATATGACCACCACATGCCTCGGAGTGGCAATCATTGAGAGCTCTTTCAGCTTCCTTGATTGTGAGGCATCGGTGAAGAATAGAATTAACATGGAAACGATATAAAGTATCACCAATAATGCAGTAGGGTTGGGAATGATTCCAAATCCTTCGACGATCATCCTTGGTCGACGCGGACCGAAATGTGGATGTTTGGATATACACGATGATATCACCGTACCATGGATCATGGGTGATAATCAGGAAAAGGGTCTCATTTGGAAGCTATTCTTCTGCACCAACAGGGAGAGCTTTGGAGGGAAGAGAACAAATCAATTCAACGAAAACAAGTGACTTCTTAGATTTAGCCGTAGTGAAGACTAAATCAAATTCTTGCAGGATAACGATCCATTTAGAATACTTTCCCCCTAGCAATTGACGAGTCAGGATATTGGTCATATGGTTGCATTTAGAAATCATTGTAGTCGTACGTAAAAGGATATAGTGCCGAAAGCGTTGAGCAGCCTGAACGGTAGCCAAAGCAAACTTCTCAACATGTGCATAACGCATTTCAGTGTCGAGAAGATTCCTACTAAGGTAGTAGATCACATGTTTGCTGCCTTTGTCGTCATCTTGGACCAAAACCATAGCAATGGTGCTAGGGGCCGTGGCTAGGTAAAGGAAGTAATCTCGATAATAGTTAGACGAATGCAATAGAGGAGAATTTTTTAGGACGGCCTTAAGATCATCAAAATACTTTTGGGCCACCTCATCCCATGCAAAGGGCATTCCTTGTTTGAGTAACCGGGTAAATCCTGTGGCTAGCTCGACATAGTTGGGTATAAAACGACAAAGAAAGTTGGCCTTTCCTTGTAGGCTCTAGAGTTGGTGCAGTGAAGATGGAGGGGGTAGATTTATAATGGCCTCAACTTTTAGCAAACCTAGATAGATACCATCCTTGGAAACGATGAAGTTGAGGAGTCGTCCTGATTCCACACAAAAAACACATTTGTGTGGATTTAACCTAATGTTGTAGTGTCTATAGCATAGAAAAATCTGTCGAAGATGGTTTGGGTGATCTTGGCACTTATGATAATGGGCAAGAAGGTCATCCAAGTAAGGCTGGAAAATGTTGCGAATATCATGAAACACGTAGGACATTTCCCATTGAAATGTGGCTCCAGCATTTTTGACGCTGAAAGGGAGCTTCTTGTATGCGAACGTACCCCATGGGCAGATAAAGGATGTCTTATCTTGGTCAGCCGATGCAATATTAATCTATTTATAACCAGAAAACACATCGATAAAGGAAAATATCTCGCTCTCGGCACATTCATCAATGATTTGATCAATGAAGGGAGTAGGATAGTTGTCTTTAGGATAGACACAATTAAGATATTGATAATCCATGCAAACGTGGATCGTGCCTTGGTTTTTAGTCACCTGGACAATATTGGACACCCAATCTGTAAGGGAAATGGGATAAATGAACCCAGCTTTGAGAAGCTTTTCAAGTTCACCCTTAATAGCAATGACCTTCCTAGGGTGCATCGGGCGAAGCTGTTTGTGAACGGGCTTCGCATGTGGAAAAGTTGGTATTTCATGCACCACAATGCTAGGATTGATGTCGGGCATTTCTTTGTAAGACCATGCAAACACATCATGAAATTCATGAAATAGACGAGTATATGTCTTGATCTCATCTGGAGAACAAGATACCCCAATATGAACATGTTCAATATTACCGGGCTTGATAGAAATGTCAATCAGCATCGTTTGGGTAATATTACCCAGATTTCCTTCCGAACATACTTCATGAGTAATGGTCGGTGGCGGAAATGGAGAAGAGGACTCTTCAAAAGCGGTAGACATAACTGCCAGGTGAGGCAGGAACGAGGAATGATGATGAGTATTGATCCATGGCGGTTCCTCGAGAGCCATGATTTCCATGATACCTTCATCAGCGAGGAAGGTCTCAGCTAAAGGATTAGATGATGACAAAATGCCAAGCTAGGGGGATTGAGAGTACATCATATTGAGAGAGGTCTTCATCATATGAGAATTAGAGGATGCAGAGTTCGAGGCCGAAACAATTTCCACGTAATTAACTTCAGCAGGACTAAGTGGCATAACCTCGCCCCAAGTATGAACAAGATCTAGAGGAGGTATGACCCAGGGATTAGATTTGACCGAGATCATGTTGACAGAGGTAACATGAGGTGGGAGTGGAAAAATTCCCATTAATGCAAAATCTTTGAAGAGCCCCGCCTCCACACTCTCATAGGGAGCACCACACTGCTTGGCATACGGAACATTGCAGTCCGAGGAGGAAGAGGCAAAGAAAGATCGTTGATCGACGGTGACAATCTTCCCTTGATGGGGAAAATGGATCATGCAAAACAAAGAGGAGGCCACGACATGCATGGCATGAGTCCAACTTTGGCCAGGTAGAAGATTATAATTGAGATTGGCATCAACAATCTCTACTTCGACTTGCATTGTCTTGCCTTCCAGGGTGATGGTAAGGTTAGGTAAGACACCGAAAGGTCGCGAATCATGCCCAACGAAAGCTTCCAAAGTGTTTAGAGATTGGTTTAGTGTAGGGGAGCCAATAGCCTTCCAACATGCAGTTGACAAGATGCAGGTGGAGGCACCTTCATTGGTGACAGTGCGGTGGATGGTCTTCTCATTAATGATTACCTGAATAAGAAAGGCAATCTGATGAGGGAGCCATGGAACATCGTTCTCCATATTGAAACATATCAAATTAGAATTGGTGGGATCGATGCCCCCGATAGCTGACAACAAAGATTTTCGTTGCGATGGGCAGCTTTGGAGTACCATAAGAGCTGACATGGCTGACGACGCCTGAGCCAAATCCCCAACAATATTGTAGTGCTGAGCGGCTCGAGCATTGGGATTATATGAGGATTTTTGCAGCACACCTCGAGAGGGTGGCCGCGTAGTAGAATCAAGGTTAGGGCACTCAATTTGTAGAGGGCTAGAACTCAGGGTAGAAGAAGAAGGCACAATTTCTTTTTCTTTCCCAGCTACTGGAGTTGGAGTTTGATAATTTTTCGACCAGGTGGCCACATTAATGGGTGTGCTCATCATGAACACTTGAGATCCAGAGGAAGCAGATCAGGGTTGGTCTACCATTTGGGTCTGCTGAGATGGAAGTGGCTCTTTAAGGAAAATAGAGGTCCCTTTTTGCAAGCGACTAACTTCGGATCATCGAGGAAAATCGTTAGTGTAGTGATCCTCCTCACAAATGAGGCAAGGATACTTGGGTTTCCATTGTGAAGATTCGCCAACAGATGGTTTGGGAGGACCCTGTTTCGAGGCATCAGCTTTAGCTTTGCCTTTGCCTTTCTTTTCTCCTTTTGAGGATTTGTCCGTTGCGGTAGAAAGAACAGTGTGGACCTCTAAGGTTTTACCAGGGCCAGATGGATTTTGAGATGAACTATTAGGAGCAGCATTCGAGACTGAATTCTGTTTGGATTAAGTTTTAGTAGGGGTCTGGGATACTGAATCAATAACTCCATCAATGGGAGGAGCAGTTGGTGACTTTGATGCCGCGGGATCAGATGATGACCATGGAGCATTGGGTAACAACTCATATAAAGTGCTAGACTAAGAGTAAACCAGATCCAAGTACTAGGCATGAGCGATGGCTTTCTCTTCAGTGACGCATCCACCCATAGCTATATCATGAGCAATTGGGGCTACGAATGATTTGGTAAACCATTCAATGAGCAACTTATAAGCTATCTCAAATTTGATTAGGTAATGTCTATGTCTCCATTCATGGATATGATCAGAGATATGCGTCGCAGTGTTTTTCTTAAGCGATGTGAGAAAATGGGTGCTAGTTTCATAGCAAACCGGTAGCTAAAAATGTGTGAGGAAAGCCATGGCTAACGAATTGAAGTCATGGAGAGTACTTCGAGGTAGCTCGATGTACCATTTTGCAGCAGCACCCGTGAGGGTTCGTTGGAAAAGACGAAGATGGATAGAATCATCCACGTACGAGTTCGACGAGCACCAGAGGTGATATGTCATCACATGGGCCTGAGGACCTTCTTTAGATTTCCATCAAACTTTAGGCAATCACTTGGTATCTTGGACGACACCAGAGGCCAATACGAAAAATGAAGGATTGGATCATTCGTAAGGTGCGATACATATGGCAACTCAAGTGTAGCCAAGAGAGGTAATTGAGTGTTAAAAGGCATGGGAGGTCAATAAACGGGCCCATAGGGAGGAGCCCATCCTTGTTGGTAAGGATTTTTGCCCCATAGTGGGGGATTTTGGCCATATGGCATCTGAGGCTGCCCCCATTACGGATTACCTTGACCATAGGGAGGATTCTGACCTTGAATACCTTGAAACTATCCAGGCATAGGTTGCTGATAGGAAACGTATGGGTTAAAAGGTTGTTGAGCCTGTTGACATTGGACATATGGATATGGGACCTGTTTTCATGGAACATAGGGCTATTGAGCATGTTGTCCCTAAATAAGAGGGTTCTGGACCTATAGTCCTTGGGCATAAGGTTGGTACACTTGTTTCCCTTGGATGTAGGGGTTTTGTACCTGGTGCCCTTGACCGATAGGATTTTGAACCTGTTGACCTAGGACAAGAGGGCTTTGGGCTTGTTTCTATAAGACTTGACCTTGACCCTGCCCTTGCAAGGGTTGACCTTGTTGGTATGTATACAAGGGTTGTTGCTGCTCTGGTTGGCTTTTCTGTTGCAAGGGCTAACCTTGCAGTTGAAAAATTTGTCTCTGGGTTTGCAGGGGTTGGCCTTGCAAGGGTATGGGTTGAGAGGTATGCGAAGAATATTGCATCTACTGCTATGCGACCTGCTGCAACTATTGTAAGGATTGACCTTGTGGTTTTTGCAGGTGACCTTGCTAAGGGATAAATTTCCCTTGATGTTGTGCAGAGAGCCCTTGCTGCAACAAAGGTTTCCCTTGTGATAACAAAGGCTGCCCTGGTTGTTGTAAAGGTTGTCCTTGCTATTGCAAGGGTATTTGAACAGTGCCCGGGAAATTACCGAACTAAATCTGGCCATAGCTAGGCTAGATGTACTGCCTAGATTGGAAGGTGTAAGGTTGATTAACCAATCCTTGAGAACCTTATGGGATGTAAGGATTTTGGTATTGGACTTGAGCCCCATAGGGCTGCTGATACTGGACATTGCTCGATCCATACTGACCAATGAGATTTTGAACCTGTTGGTATTAGACATTGCTTGATCCAGTAGAATCAACAGGGTTATAAATAATACCAGAAGAGGGCTGGTTTATACCAAGCATGTGAGCTGCTCACATTAGTGGCACCTGACACCATAGAGACATTCAAGTTCTGCCCCCCAGGTGGCGGCACAATCTAGCCACTGACTACTGGGATAGAAGAATTGACAGAAACAATCTTTGAAACTGCCGGTTGTGACTGACGCGTAACTGGGATCGATGATACAAGAGTATTCGGAATGGTGGGTTTCACTGGGACTGAAGTAATAGCCTGTTGGGAAGTCGTGTTCATGATGAACGGACCTGACGTAGGCCTGATGCCTGACTCCCATACATAATTATGGTAGAGTGATGAGGCAGTAGGTGTGCCTGAAACTAAGTGCCCCAAAGACATGTAGCTGGGTGGCAAACTATTGGGAATACCTTCCGATAAGGGAAACCCTTGGGAAGGAACTACAACTGCAATTCTTCTCCCTCAATAGTGTGTGGAGTACAAACTTCAAACTCATATAGAGATGTGATTGGAGCGTCGCTTTCAGGTTCCATGTTTGAAAACAAATGAATATGAATGACCGAACGTGTACTAGGGGATAGTTCCAAAGGAACACCCTGTTGGGTGTGGAGCATGATTATCATCCTAATTTAGAGGTCTTTGTTTTAGCTGGATGTATACCCCAGGAAGATTGTACACCCCTTAATGCGGGGGGGTGCGGGGGTGACTTGTACCGCCCGTGGGGGTTCGGCAGAGCCCATCCCCCCTGGCTGGGGGGTCTAGGGGCCAGCAGTCCCCTGGTGGGGGTTTTGGGGGCAGCGCCTCCTAAGCTAAAAAAAGATGTAAAATTGCCTTGTAAAAGTATAGTAATTTCTATTCAATTTGGGTTGTTCATTAGGCGGATGATCTGACGGTAGAATTTATGTTTAGTTTAGGGTTTTTTTCCCTAGAAGGCAACCCCTCTTTTTGTATGAGGGTATTTGTATTGAGGTTGTGATATAGATGTGTATTCTCAGAGTGAGAAATAGATAGGTGAGATTGTGAGAGAAAATAGAGGATATTACAGCGGATCTGTTGTAGGTTGTGTCTCTTCATTTTGCTGGATAATAAAAAGGAAGGACTGGCTGTTTGGGGTGGACGTAGCCCAAACTGGGTGAACCACGTATATCTGTGTCTCTCTTGTTTTATGCATTTTTTGTGTTTATATTTATGCAATATTTTATGTGTTCCATTGCTCTGTAACATATAATTTTCTAACAACTGGTATTGGAGCCAAAGGTCTATTTGGATGAAAAACTCGCTGGAGAGAAGGATTCCTGGTTCGAGTGGGAGCAATGGTAGAAGATGGTAAGTTTAGGGTCGAGAAATTTAACGGCCAAAACTTCCCACTGTGGAAGATGCAGATGGAAGATTATCTGTATCAGAAATATTTGTACTTACCATTGAGCGGAAAAACAAAAAAGCTGATGGCTATGACAGATGCAGAATGGAACATTCTCGATAGAAAGGCACTCGGAACAGTATGGTTGTGCCTTGCAGCATTGGTCGCCTTCAACATTTTGAAGGAAACAATGAAAGAGGGTTTGATTTAGGCGTTGGCGAAACTATATGAAAAACCCTTGCCTCAAACAAGGTATTTCTTATGAGACAGTTATTTAATATGAAGATGTCGAAAGGTAGATCTATTGCAAACCCTTTAAATGATTTTAATACAGTTACAAGTTAGTTATGTTCTGTAGGGGTAAACTTTGATGATGAAGTTAGAGCTCCACTATTCTTGTGCTCATTACCAGAAAGTTGGAATGGTTTAGTAATGGCCATTAGTAATTCTGTTTCTAGATCTAGTACTTTAAAGTTTGATGATGTTTTTGGTGCTATCCTTAGTGAGGAAATGCGACGGAAAAGCTTCTATGAGACATTGGGTAATGCTTTGAGTGCAGATTCTAGGGGAAGAAGAATGGAAAGAGGAAAGAGATCAAGATATCGCTGTAAATCAAGGCAAGGCAGATCCAAGTCTAGATCGGGGATAGTGTGCTGGAAATGCAGAAAGAAAGGACACCTAAAGAAAGACTGTATATCTCAAAATGGAAAAGAAGGAGATGCACAACAAGAAAACAATCATGAAGCAAATGTGACAAATGAGGTGTTACAAGATGATTTGATTCTTTCTTTCGAAAATATTACTGATTCTTGGGTGGTAGTTTCAGGGGCCTCATTCCATGCCACACCTGATAAGAAATATTTTCATGACTATTTTCAAGGAGATTTTGGACAAGTCTGTTTGGGTGATGATAAACCCTGTAAAATTATTGGAATCGGTAAGGTTCTTGTAAAACAGTAGAATGGAAACCAATGGCTACTAAAGGATGTAAGGCATGTTCCAGATCTGAAGAAAAATTTGATTTCAACAGGGCAGTTAGATGGTGAAGGTTGTGTGACAACTTTCACAGATAAAGCTTGGAAGGTCACCAAAGGAGCCTTGGTAATAGAAAAAGGTGAAAAGGTTGGTACATTGTATTTGTGCAATGGTATTTCTAACTTTGTTAATGCTTTGGCTTCCAAAGGAGCAAATGCAACATTATGGCATCATAGGCTCAGACACATGAGTAAGAAGGGGATGAAGATTCTTCACTCAAGGAATTTGTTGCCAGGTTTGAAGAATGTTGATTTGGACTTCTGTGAGAATTTCATTTATGGAAAACAGAAGAGAGTCAGATTTCTCAGAGTTGGGAAAGAAAAGAAGAGTGAAAAATTAGAGCTTGTGCATACAGATGTATGGGGACTGCTCAGGTATCATCTCTCGGTGGCTCTCGTTATTATGTTACTTTTATTGATGATGCAACTAGAAAAACTTGGATTTATTGTATTAAGAATAAATCTAATGTGTTTGATACATTCAAGAAATGGAAAGCTTTGGTTGAGATTGAGACAGGAAAGGAATTGAAGTGTCTCAGATCAGACAATGGAGGTGAATATTGCAGCAAAGAGTTTGATAGGTACTATTTAGAGCATGGAATTCACAAAGAGAAGACAGTTCCAAGAACACCACAAGAAAATGGTGTGTCAGAAAGGATGAACAGAACAATCATGGAGCATGCAAGGTGCATGAGATTGCATGTAGGATTGCCTTTACAATTTTGGGCAAATGTTGTAGATATTGTTGTTTATTTAATAAACAGAGGGCCTTCAAGTTCCTTGGATGGTGGTATTCTAGAGGAAGCATGGACAGGTAAAAAGGTAAACTACTCGTTTTTAAAGCCTTTTGGTTGTGAGGCCTTTGTCCATATTAATAAAGAAAATAGAACAAAGCTTGAGGCAAAATCAAAGAAATGTACCTTTATTGGATATGGTGTTAATGATTTTGGTATCACTTATATGATTATGAAAATCAAAAAATCATTAGGAGCAGAGATGTAATATTCAATGGAAAGGTCTTGTATAAGAATCAATTGTAGGAAAAGAGACAAGAAAAAGAAAACAAGGAATACACAGTTCTTGATGGGATCACTGAAAAAGTAAAGGTGCCTGAAAATAATAATAATCAACAACCACAACAACAACAACCACCACAATAGCAATAGGCACCCCAAACACCTGAAAGTGGTGTTAGAAGATCTACAAGGATAAGTATACCCCCTGAATGATACTCTCCTTCATTATATTATTTATTGTTGACTGATTCTGGTGAACCCAAATTTTATGAAGAAGCAATGCAGGTTGAAAGCAGGAAGAAGTGGGAGCTAGCCATGGAAGAAGAGATGGACTCCTGAATGCATAACCAGACTTGGGACTTAGTCAGGTTGCCTGCAGGTAAAACTACATTGTAGAATAAATGGGTTTACAGGTTGAACGAAGAAGATGGAGGAAACAGAGGTACAAAGCTAGACTTGTGGTGAAGGGGTTTGCACAGAAGAAAGGTATTGATTTTG
>APFE030349132.1:66325-99309 GCA_000404065.3 Pinus taeda | reverse complement strand
TAACAATGAGAATTGCATTTCGAATAATAGCTTGCTGTTAGTGTGATTGCGTATGGTAACAATGAGAATTGCGTTTCGAATAATAGCCTATTGTTAGTGTGATTGCGAAAGGCAAGTGACTGTAGGGTTTGTGAATTAGCAAATATGATAAGCAGCTGTCAGCATGAGCAGTAAGGAATTCCGTCAAAAAAAAAAAAAAAAGGAATTCATCAAGCGTATTGCATCGATCAGCATTGTGAAACCGAGGGAAGTAATGAATACTGTTGAAGGTGTAAAAGCATGTCGCCGCTAAACATAAGAGGATGGCAGCCACAGTATTGAACCAACGATGCATGAAGTGCAAGGTGAATGGGACCCCTCGTACACAGGGAAAGCATCAATATTCTTGGATGTGAAAAGCATGTCACGCTAATCACTCTGAAGAGGATCGCGCCCATGGTATTGAGCCGCAATTGCAAAGTAGTAAAGCATCAATATTGTCGAACGCCATAATAACCAAGGCGCTCCACCATTGAGCCACAGGTAGCTTTGTAAAATCCGTGTAACTCCGTCCATGAAGTAGCGGGTAGAAGGCAGGGGTATAGGATTTTTGGGGTGTGTTTGTCGCTTCGAGACGACTTCTCATTGGAGAAAAATGCCTCTCGGCATTTGGGTTAGTGAACCAATGAACGCTGGCTTCAAGGTCGGCACATAACAAGATTCAGCCGAAATTGATTTCTTGATAAGGTACAGATATCCTCTGCTGGCTATCATTTCATGCTCAGCTTTCAACTACTGTAAGGACAATTTATTGCCTTAGGAAGTTCAGCATCTTCGCAACATTTTTTAACAATATTTCAAACAATTGCCCATCACATCGCTGAATCACATTGATGCGTCCTTACGATATATTCCTCAATATATATTCGTTTTGATGGCATGAACCACTCGAAATGGTGGACTGGCTTCTTGTTTAGTACTCCATCAAACAGCATTCAAATATCTCATTAATTCCTCCACGCAGTTATTAAAGAGGAGTTCAGCAGCAATTGGTAGAATACACAGGGCTTCGTCCACACTAGAAAAATGGATGCTGTGAAAAGTTCTAAGCTCCATTTCAACAGGCAGTCTCTTCGACGACCATCGCTCACATAACAACGTTCCAAATATTCTAATCGAATGACGTCTTCCATTGCTATAGATTGCCAAATATTCGAATGTCAAAGCGGTGCTCTGGTCTCCGAATTGTAAGAACTGTTCTTCCATTGCTATATATTGCCAAATATTCGACCTCCGCCCACAGTTTATCCAAGTCTTTGTCACTGGTTGCTCTGTTGATGAATCTGAGTCCCAAGATTGCATGCTCGGCCACGGATAAGCTCTTCTCGAGCCGAGGCTTCTTTTGTTCTTCATTATTACTTCCATCAACCCAAAGGTTGGTGACCTCAAAAAGGGATTGAATCTATTGTCCATAAACCAATTTGTTTTCGAGGGTCGATATCTGCAAACCGTTTTAAAGGCGGGATTGATAACTGCCATCCTTACGCTCACTGAGGGAATTGCGATCAGTCGAACTTTTGGTCTGTTCAAAAATTACCATATCAATGGCAATAAAGAAATGATTGCCATTGGGATGATGAATATTGTGGGTTACTGTACCTCTTGCTATATTACGACAGGTATTCATTCCACTTTATCTCTGCTGTTATCAAGGTACCACCACTTCTTGAAGACTGTCTAGAGTGCTGCGAGAAGGCTTCCATGGTGGAATTGGAAATCGATCTTCTTTCCTCAGCCTCATTCGCTCTCGTCAAAACAACATCGTCCATGAGAACATCTAGCGTTACATCTTCAGCCACATCTTTGACCGGCCACTGCAACAGATCGCCTAAGGAATTAGGTTTCTAAGAAGTAATGCTTTTTCCGCCAGAATTTTCGTACATGTTGTCCAAGCAAACCGAATACTATTGTAATTTTCTGATTTAGAGTCATTTTGCATTTTGCTCAAATTTATGCAAGTTTAGTTGTGTACACACACTTCAACAGTTTGGAAGTTTTTAATCTTGAAGGAGGACGTTAGGTCATTGATCATTCGCTGACATTTACAAAGGATATTGCAGTGATTTTTGCTTCTTCTTCACTGGTTGATAGTTGTGATCAGTTTCTTTAACGTATAAGATAATGAAGAAAATGACCAGAATTGATGATGCATTACAGTTATTAAATAGTCTAATCTTTTCCACTGTTGATGAGATGGTCAAAGTTAACAAAGAAACTCTCTTTGACATCCAAACATCTCTGCAAACTACACATGAGAATATTGAGTTTTTGCAGCTTGAGACGAAGTTGTAGAAAGAAGAACTACAGCAATGGAGTCATCTCTCTGAACCTATTTCTGTTCAGAAGATTGAAACAGACTCCCATAAACAGCAAGTCAATGTTCCTGTTCATTCAAATAAAGCAGCAGTTGTACATGCAGATGCAGAAACTCAATCTGCACTTCCAAAGCCCATCATCAGACCTTGGGAACAACTTGTCCACAACAAGCACAAAACTGGTCTTGGATATGACAAGGACTTGTCCTTTCATATTCCAGACTACTCAAAACCCATTCTATTTCAGAGTGCTGGATTCATCCATGACAGTTCACCTGCTCCTCATGACAGTTCATTGTCAGCTGTTCCAGACTCTGCCCCTCTTCCACAGCAGCAGCAACAACAACAACAGATCATGAAATGCCAACACTGTGACCGAGTTGGCCATCTGAAAGATCACTGTTTTGATCTTCATCCATGTAAGCACTGTCATAAAACCAGTCATTCTTCACACAGATGCTTCAGCAATAAACGTCCTGCAAGAACAAAGATTCATCTAGGATGGATCACTTCTTGGCAATGGGCATCAACAGCCAAGAAGATATTTCAAACACATGTCAGAACTTGTTCTAGAATATTGAACAGTCTTGCAGTTGAGTTTTCTCCATCTTCTCACCTTGTATCTGACAGGGGGGGTAATGATGGTCATCTACAAGCTTCAAAGCCACATCAAGCGAGCCTGAGCCACAACTTGCCACACCAGTTTCAGAGTTGTAGCCAGAGACACAGATGTCCGTGAACATCCCTTCAGTAGGAAATCTGGGACACTTCCTCTAGCAGAAGACTTCAGCTTCTTGCCAGTTTTGGAAGAGTTCCGGAGACAAAATTCAGAACACTTCCTCTGGCAGAAGACTTCAGCTTCTTGCCAGCTTTGGAAGAGTTCCAGGAATTGCATTAAGCATTCCAGAGTTGTTGGTCATCCTTAAACCATCACAGGTTGAGACTTCCCTTTTACAGGTTGAAGTTTTACCTTTTATGCGAGGTGAGGCCTCCCTTTTATGGTTGAAGGTTTCCCTCTTTAAAACAATAGGATCACTTCCTCTAGCAGAAGACTTCAGCTTCTTGCAGTTTTGGAAGAGTTCTGGGAACTGCACTAAGCGTTCCAGTGTTGGTGGCCATCCTTAAACCACCGCCCTATTATACCAACATTTCAGAGAGCACATTTAGCCTAGTGCTACCATGCATATTTGCACATTTTTGTATTACAGTTCTTTTCTTCGACTCATACATAACCCTTCGGATTAAGGGGGAGAATGTTGGACACCTAATCCTAAAGGGTTAGCATGGAAGCCGAATGGACAAAGAAGTCCAAGAGACCTTGGGATGTGAATCCCAATGGTCATATAATGTACCATAAATATACATCATTTGTGAATAAAAAATGCACTGCATGTTTTATCTTTACTAATTGTTTTCGCTCACCATGTGTGTTTAACATGTTCCTAGAAACTAGGAGACTGTTCCTTGCTCTGTTTTGGCTGAAAAATAGGTCTTGGGACAGAGCTCATATATTCTCATAAAAATGTATTTGGAAAAACAGAAGGATGATTTTGTGAACCAATCCATTCTGAACAAAAACATCTCTTGGTTTTTTGAAACATCTTTCCTACCGCCTAGAATGAGTCTTTGAAAAACAGGTGTAAAAATATGCTTGTGAAAAACAGCACCTACAGCAGTTTCGTAGCGCAAGATTGATCATTCATTTCTCTCAAATCATAATGGATTTGAAGAAAGTGGAAGATTTTTTTGTACTTCAGTATCTTAAGAATGAAAACCTCTTTCACTTTTAAGATATGAGTTTTTATCTGCTCAAAAATGCTTCTAGAAATTGACTGGTAAAAATAAGGAGAGAAAGTTCCTCCTTTTTTGCTTTTGGTCTCCACAAGGATCTTCGAAATCAATTATCCCTGTTGTTCTTCATAAAATTGCATTGGATTATCTTGTTTTACATATGCTTCAGACTTTTCACATGTATATGTGAAAACAAAACCTCTTTAATGCTTCCTGAAGCATCATGAACAAAACTAGCTATGAATAATGATCATTTTTATAACACATAGCTTTAAAGTTCATATATGTCCTTTCTCTGCTTGTTTTGCCCTTGCTGGATGCTCACACTTTGTTAATTATCCTCTTCATAAACTTCCTTTCAAAAAGATTTGCCCTTTTTCACTCACAATTGGTCAACCGAATTATAACATGCAGCTACAGCAGTTTCGTAGCGCGCTACGAAATTGCTGTGCATTAGGTATCATCTTCAGCAGTTTCATAGCGCGCTACGAAACTGCTGTGTAATTTCAAAAACACAGTTTTAATGCCAAAATTTGACTATATTGAGCTTCTTTATCTTGTAATAACTCTTCCATATGACATGAGGCTGTTCAAAACTAAATAGATTGACACCATTCTTCAAGGTAAACTTCAAAAGGTAGTCTATATCAAAATTTAGGATTACCTTACTTGCCATGTGATTTTCCTTAGTTAAGAATGTCGTTCATGTTGGCTTAGTTGTGTCTTCAGATCTTCAATTTTCCTTTTCAATTGCATGTTTCCTTACCCTTTCCTTGAATTGGGCAATCTCAAGGTTGGTAGACATCAATTTCTTTTTTGACTTCCTCAAAGCTACATTCTTCTTCTTGAGTGCTAACTGCCTTGCTTGAGTTGAAATGGAGAACTCTGATGTATGGTGACCCTGAGCTTGTCAAGTGCTTCTTATGCATGAAAGGCACACGAAAGTGACCAAGACCAATTCTTCCTTACCTTAGCCCTTTTCTTTGAAATTTGTTTAGTGATAATAGTGGCTCCACTTGGGATAGTGTGCCCTTGTGGTACACTAAGAACCTGCAGTTCCAGTGCCTTATCCTCTTATGATAAACAAAAATTTATTTGAAAAACATCTCCTTTAAGTTTCTTGGGCCTTCACCTCGGGCTTAAGCTTGATGGTCACTATAGGAGAAAGAAGTCTATATCTACTGAAAAAATGCTCAGTCAACCTTGAACTTATTTGCATTTTCCTACCTACCTACCTTATCAGCTGCAATCTCCACTTGTAGCTCAAGGAACATGAAATTTCCAATGAAGCCAGTCATCGATGTGATCTGACACTTGAATCTCTTCACTAAATTCAACCTCAAAATAACCATGATAGTGAGATGACCAAATCAACTTATAATGTATATGATCTTCATAATGCAAATGAAAATGAAATACTGATGTGCAAAACTTTTCCATGTATTCATTTATAGGGTCAAAGAGAATATGGTTATTTTGATAATCATCATAACATTCTATCTCTTCAGACAACTGATCCTCAGCCACACAAAATTCCTTTGATGTGCTATCAAACTGCATTTCTGAATGATTCTCACAAACAATGTAATTTTCCTCATTATTATGATCATTCATTGATGTAAGCTACTGCAAGGGATTACAAAATTGAACAACCCTTTCCTCTGCCTGAGGGCTATAAAAGCTATTTTCTAGTACTTCTTCTTGATGTTTTCAATCAATTTCATACTCATAATGATCCGAAGGCTGACAAGTCTGGTGCATCTCTACATCAATCTCATAGGATGTAATATGATTTTCATAAGTAAACCCCTGTTGATCTTCATGCTGCATTTCGTGGGATGTTATTCTTTCATCTTGGTGTTGAAATGTATTGTTATGAAGAGCCTCTAAAATTTCTTCATCCATAAATTCATCATCATCATAACAATCCTCCAAATATTGAATAAGACTCAAAGAATGTGTACAACAATCTTGGACCAGCAACAAGGAGGGATGCCACTCTGTATACATCTCATAGAATTCATCATGAAAATTAGCAAGCGAATATATTGAACCATTTTCCAAACTTTTATACCAAGACCATGCTTTTCCTTCTAAAGTGGTAATAAACATCCTCATGAGACAATCTTCAGGGAACTGAACCTTAAGACTGCGTACATGCATATGAAACCTAACCAAATGAAGAGCAGCATTGTCTTTCTTTTCATCTTTGAATATTGGAAGATTCTCTAACCAATCAACCTTTGGCATAGGATTTGGAAAACCAGGGATATGAGACCGATTCATAGGAGCATACCTGGCATTCATTCTTGCAGTGGAACTCATCTTGAAACTTCATCAAGCTACTGATCTTCTAGTAGTGGAGTCACCTTCCAATTCGTTATTCGATGTGTGGAGTCGCCAAGGTAGTTTTGCAGCCTCAAAAAGATGTCTAAACTCCTGCTACCTTCAGAAGTTCAGCCTCTTAATTTCGGGAATGAATAGACTTCAGGCTCCCGGAAGACGCACCAAAATGTTATCACAAAACCCAAACCTAATAGGTTGTTGATTAGGAAGGCCTTTTGTAACTCTTTCAACCCTACTTTTGGCTGAGGCTTAGCCTCCTCAACCTGAGAGGGCTCTCTCACTCGATTAAAGATTTTACTTTGAAGATTAGATGGCTAACTCTATGGAAAATTCGAACAACAATATATAAATGGTTAAAATATCAATCAACAAGTTTCCATTGGGATATGGAGTCAAAGTGTGTTTCAGTACAACAACAAGATCAATTTCACATGGAAGTCAGCGCATAGAGGGTTTTAACATAGAAGCAAAACAGAGATATTATGTAAGGAACACAGCCTACAAACACATGAAGGAAGTTAGAGAATCATCAAATGAATTCTAAGTAGCATGTGTCTATACTAGTGCAAGTAATTATATGAAGGAAGCCATGAGGAAAATCAAACATTGAAACCCTTTCTGAATCCTAAGTAGTGAAAGCAACTCTTTGTATTAACCTGAAAACATGCAGTCACATACAATAGCACAATGTGGTTTTTTCTTTGAAAATTGCCAACCCTTTGTACATTAGATCTTCTTCTATATATAGAGCTCTTTACATGACTTAGATTCCTCATCTAGGATGAGGAAAATTCGAATTCCACCTGACCTGACACCTATTGACACTTAAAAATAACTATTGAATGCAAATGACAGCTAACTAGCAGTCCTAGAGACCTAAAACAATTAGGAGTGTAACTCCTCATTATGATCAAAGCAACCTTATCTAGGAATTAAACACTCCTTTTGACACCTATAACTCCATGAATTCGAATTTGATAGTGCTCATAACCCTCCAGCTGGCCCTTGATGAATCATCCTTTTAATGTTCCTAGATACTAGGAGACTGTTCCTTGCTCTGTTTTGGCTAAAAAATAGGTCGTGGGAAAGAGATCATATCTTCTCATAAAAATGTATTTGGAAAAAATGAAGGAGTCTTTTGTGAACCAATCCATTCTAAAGAAAAACCTCTCTTGGGTTTTTGAAACATCTTTCCTACCGCTTAGAATGAGTCTTTGAAAAACAGGTGTAAAAATATGCTTGTGAAAAATTGCACCTACAACAGTTTTGTAGCACAAGTTTGGTCATTCATTTCTCTCAAATCATAATGGAAGTGGAAGAGGTTTTCGTGCTTCGGTATCTTAAAAATGAAAACCTCTTTCACTTTTCAGAGATGAGATTTTATCTGCTCAGAAACTCTTGTAGAAATGTACTGGTAAAAACAAGGAGAGAAAGTTCCTCCTTTTTTGCTTTTGGTCTCCACAAGGATCTTCGAAATCAATTTTCCCTATTGTTCTTCATAAAATTGCATTGGATTATCTTGTTTTACATACACTACAGACTTGGCCCATGTATATGTGAAAACAAAACCTCTTTAATGCTTCCTGAAGCATCATGAACAAAACTAGCTATGAGTAATGATCATTTTTATAACACATAGCTTTAAAGTTCATATATGTCCTTTCTCTACTTGTTTTGCCCTTGCTAGATGCTCACACTTTGTTAATGATCCTCTTCATAAAATTCCTTTCAAAAATATTTTCCCTTTGTCACTCACAATTGGTCAACCGAATTATAACATGTAGCTACAGCAGTTTCGTAGCGCGCTACAAAACTGTTGTGCATTAGGCATCATCTTTAGCAGTGTCGTAGCGCGATACAAAACTGCTATGTAATTTCAAAAACACAGTTTTAATGCCAAAATTTGACTGTCTTGAGCTTATTTATCTTGTAATGACTCTTCCATATGACATGAGGCTGTTCAAAACTAAATAACTGGACACCATTCTTCAAGGTAAACTTCAAAAGGTAGTCTGTATCAAAATTTAGGATTACCTTACTTACCATGTGATTTTTCCTTAGTTAAGAATGTTCTTCATGTTGGATTAGTTGTGTCTTTAGATCTTAAATTTTACCTTTCAATTGCATGTTTCCTTGCCCTTTCCTTGAATTGGGCAATCTCAAGGTCGGTAGACATCAATTTATTTTTTGACTTCCTCGAAGCTACATTCTTCTTCTTGAGTGCTAACTGCCTTGCTTAAGTTGAAATGGAGAAATCTGATGTATGTTGACCCTGAGCTTGCCAAGTGCTTCTTATGCATGAAAGGAGCACGAAAGTGACCAATACCAATTCTTCCTTACCTTAGCCCTTTTCTTTGAAATTTGTTTAGTGATAACAGGCATCATGGCTTGAACACCATAAACCAGCCCGAAAGGCGTTTGTCCAGTCAACTTCTTACATGTTGTTTTGTAAGCCCATAGCATTTCAGTTACACGCACATCCCAATCATTTCTTTGTGTATTTCAAACCTTCGTTATCACATTCTCCAGTATCTTATTAAACGCTTCTATGGTGCCATTAGCCTGTGGGTGATATGGTGTGCTTTTTTGATGGTAAACTTGAAATTCCTCTATCAACGCACTGATCGTTTCATTAAGAAAATGCATACCGTGATTGCTCATTAAAAATTTATGACAACCAAACCTTGTCAGAATGTATTCAAAGATGAATTTTGCTGTTGTCATGCTTGTACAGTCCTTCACAGGCTGCGCCTCCACCCATTTGGTTAAATACTTAGTCGCGGTGATGATGTATCGCACACTCATCTTCTTTCCTGGAGGCTGAAATGGTCCTACAAAGTCAATCACCCACTTCTTGAAGGGCTTTAATGATATCTGTGGATTTAGTAGCAACTCATCCCTTCGCGATGGTCTTCCAGTCCTTTGGCATGCATCGGATGCCCTAAAATATGCTTTTGAATCATTATGCAGTGTCGGCCACCACAACCCAGCTCATAGAATCTTCTGCGTTGTTGCTTTGCCCGCATAATGTCCTCCCATGACTCCTCCATGAGCCTCAGCGAGGATGTTGTTTCATTCAATTTCTAGCACATAACGTCGTAGTATTTCATCTGATCCCATTTTATACAAGTGCCCTGCAATGACAAAAAAGTCTGCCATGCGCACCACCGATTCCTTCTTTTCTTGGCTAGTATATCCTTCTGGAGTCATTCCCTTCATCAAGAAGTGTATAATATCTTCAAAGTGACTATCCATGATGCACATCGCAAAGAACTACGCGTCAGGTAGTCCTTCCTCTAAATTAGTAGGCTCCTCTCCTGTTTCAATGTGTGACAGATGATCTGGTCCAGCATTCAATCATCCTGGTTTCACAATAACTTCAAAATCATATTCTTGAAACAACAGCAACCATCTGCAGATTCCCCCCCCCCCCCCCCCCCAACACAGGTTTGTTCACCAAGTACTTCAATGCAGAATGGTTTGTATACAACTTGAAGTGTCTGCCTAACAAGTAGTGCCTAAACTTATGGAGCGTGTATACCATAGATAGACCTTCCCACTCTGCCATTGAATAATTCTTCTCAGCTTTAGATAGATTCCTACTGGAAAATGCTATCGGATGATCCAATTTTTCCTCACCAGCCTATGTCGGTACTACTCTTAGCACAATACATGACGTGTCCACATGCACATGAAATTCCTTCTTCCAATCTTGGAAGACTAATATCAACACAGTGATCATTTTATCTTTGAGAACATCCAAGCTCTTCTGACATTCCTCATTCCAGAAGAATGTAGCATCCTTTTTTTAACAGTTCTTCCATTGGTGTGATGATATGGGCATAGCTTTTGATGAACTTTCTATAGTACCCGGTATGCCCCAACATTGCATGTAGCTGTTTCACACTTCTTGGTGCCTCCAAATTGATTATAACCACAATCTTCGTAGGGTCTACCATCAAGCCTTTTCTACATACCACGTGACCCAGCAAGATCCCAAAAGGGATGTAGAACAAACATTTTTTCAGATTGAGTGCGATCTGGTACCTACGGCATGTATCTAGCATCAAGCACAGATTTTCTACGTGGCACTTTACTGGTCCAAACATTGTCCAATTGTCAAAGTATACCTCCAGAAATTTGTGAATGAAATATTTGAACGCTGTGATGACTACGCGTGAGAAGATCATTGATGCATTCTTCATCCCAAAAGGCATCACAATATACTGGAAGCATCCCCATTTAGTCAAGAAAGTCGTCTTACTCCTATCCTCTGGCACGACCTTGATCTGATGGTACCCTGAGAACACATCAGTAAACAAATATGCTTGTTGGCTGCAACATTATCCAGCACCTCATCGGTGAATGGGGTTGGGAAGGGATCATGCACACAGGCATTGTTCAACTTCCTGAGATCTATGCATATCTGTATCTCATCCTTTTGTTTTTTTGTCCTAAACTACCATTGGGCTTACCCAATCAAACTCTTCTACCAGTTCAATGATGCCTGTTGCAAGCATTTTATCTAACTCCAAACAGACCCTTTCTTTATACTTCAGATTGAAGCGGTAATGTCTTTTCTTAATTGGCTTCACATCCAATTTTAGAGTGATCTTCATGACACCCAAGTCCCCTATTATCCCTTTCAGATCTGAAAACTTTGTCGGGAACAAATCTTGATATTCACAAAGTAATTCAACGACCTTATCTACTGTCACGTCATCCCAGTGGTCCCCAATCTTTGCAAACTTCGGCTCTACCTCCGTACCAATGTTCACCTATCTATTTTTAAGTGGTTCGATGATATCTAGATTCTCTAGTTGCAGTCCTTCAAATTCGCAGTGACCTTCAGGATCTGGAGTATTAATCTTCCTTGGGTCTTTGTCTTCTCCTTCTGCTATTACATTGTAGCACTCCAACGCATAGCTTAGCTGGGTAGTGTAATCAAGTTGAATCAAATCTAGAGGATCCTACGGTATTCTGGAGATCGTTGCCTTAACCTCCTGCAATGCTTCACTGGTACATTCAAACTCATCCTCAAAGCTGAATGTTATCTAAAATCCTTGGTGCAAAACATCCCATTCTTCATTGCCATGGCGGAGTTCTGTCTCCAAGTAACAATTCATTAGTATAAAATCAAAGGTATGAAAAAACAGATGTACCCACTCTGGCTGAGGCTTCACTCCATACACTTCAGTCCATTTGGATAAATGGTCACGTGGGTCATTCCTCCCATCATACTTTTCTGTTAGCCGCACTTATGGGTGACCAAACTACACTCTCATCATTTTTCTATATATGCGACAATCATCAAAAATGTCCTTGTGTGTACCCCACCATCTCGCAGGCATAGTGAGCAACGCGTAGTCCAGGGCTTGGAAACAATGCTTCTCTGACACTTCTCTCTCAAATGCATCCAAAAAGTGATCAACATCAATTAAACCATCATAGTAAGGCAAATTTCTTACCTCTGATGACACATAATGTAACGAATTGGTCATCATATTATAGCGCAACGTAGATACTTCATGTAGTTGATTCTACCAGTGCTCTAGTTCTTTGTCTGAATCTAGTGTGCAAGAACTTTCACGGTCCCATGCAATAAGTCCATCTGCTATCAGATTCACCCAATATTTATCTCGCGTTGTAATCTTGTAAATCTGGTCCAAATATTCATCACTTTCATAATCATGGACCGGTTCAGTATAACGTAGTCCTTCTGTAGGGTCGAGGGGCAGTGTGGAGCGATTTCTTCTCAAATATCATCTTCTGTTTCTTCAAATTGATTACCCCATTCATGTCAGTGGCCCAGTTGATCCTAAGGAGCGCGGGGTAGGGATTGTTGTCATCCACAATCTCTATCACTTCAAAATTAGCTAGTGTGCTCGCACCTTTAATATCAACCATTACCCTGAAACCTCCCCATTGGGATAATTTTCTGTTGATTTGTCATCCTTAACTGAATTAGAGACCACTATAGTGCAGGTCTCCCCATTCTCTCCCATGTTTGCTTTGGAAAAACATTCGCGTCCAACCCCAAACCTAAAATAACTTGATCCATCTCATATTCTCCTATCTGTGTAGTAAGGCTCATCTCATGCCCCGTTCTTGTGTTATGCCTGCCAATCTTTCTGAATAGACACGTTTCGTTAGTAGCATTTTCCTTCCCAGTGCACCTATTGATCATCTCCTGCAATCGCTTCATAACCTTGCTATCGCGCAATAGTTTTTATGTAGGTCTCCAAGATCGTGGTGATCATGGACGGGTCCATTTCTTCAGTCTGCTTCTCCTAACTCCCTGAGGTAGTGGCCTCAGTGAAGCTTTTCTTCGCTTCCATAAATGTTTCTTTCGTGCATTCTAGATCAAACCTGGTATCCTTTTCTGGCACTTTGTGGACCCACTCGCCTTCTTTAGCCTGCTTCCCCTTATCTTCACTAGTCGTCGCTCCACTCTGCAGCATAATATTTACCTTAGTATCTTCCTCATGAGGCTCAGTCCTCATCATCCATAGGTTCTGAGTCGGCTACTGAGGTTATGCGCATATCTTAGCTAACAATATAAGGAAATCCTCTGTCACATGGTCAAACTGAGTACAATAGCGGCATGAAAGAAGTGTCAGATTCGGACAGTCTTAGGCGTAGTGTCCTGGTCACCCACAGTTGTAACAAATGACCTGCCCTCGACCTCTACCAGGTCCTCCTCCACCTCAGCCTCGTCCGCAGCCCTGATACTCACCTTACGCTCCTCCAATGCCTTGGTCCAGAGGCCGGGTTTCTGCCTGCACCTTGTATGCATGTGTTCTATCCATCATTAATTCGTAACTACGACAATTTCATTCATCATGATCCACTGATTGACTGAAGTTGCAGAAGAGCTGTTGCGGTGTCTGTACAAACTTTTGCAGCAAATGGCAATTTTTTGTCGCATGTTTTCCAGCTACCTTACAGATAACACACCATAGAGCGGGCCCTGTACTTGGTCTTGTAGGAGTTTTTGGCCTCAGAGGTATTGGTCCCCTTGCTGCAATATAATTTGCGAAAACTGGACAGTGATCATTGTCATGCCCCTGGATTTTGCACTTCAGGCACCAAACTTCTTCACGCACCTCGAGCTGAGTTGTTCTATCTTTCTTCAGAATTTCCATTTCTAGGCAAAGGTTCTACAACTGTGCATGAGTATGCTGAACCCCCAGATTAACATCTTGCATTGGTGTCTCATGCAATCTCATCGCAATTTCTAGAGCTTCTACCTGGGTCCCAATCCTTTGTTGTGACAACGAAACCCTTAGATGAGGCAGGAGCAAAGCCACAAACCATTCACGATGCTGCCCATCAGTGAGATTCATGTTAGCATTGCAGGTCATACACTTCAATCTCTAATCCAGATCCCAAGGTGTCTCACTAGGCTTCATCATGATCTCTTTGAATCCCACAATTGGTTGCGCCTCAGACTTAGGTCTGCTAAATTCCTTATTCAGTGCAGTATGGATATCTGCCAACACAGACATTAGATTATCAATGTAGTACTTAATGTACCATGTTAGTTCGCGGTCCTACAAAGCACTAACCAACATTTCTTTCTTCATTTGATCATCCGTGATACCATGAGCTTCCCATACAGCCTTCACGATGAACCAAAACTGGTCTGGATCTTCATTTCCCATGCCCTTGAACATAGGTAGCTTTACAGAGTTTGCCATATTGAACAGAGGCGTAGGTGGCAGTGGTGTAAGTGAAGGCATATGTGGTGGAGGTGAAGATGGAGGCGGTGTGCATGGATGGGGTATTCACGAGAACCCTTGCTTTATCAACTAAACAGTGCTTTATAGAGATGCCTGTGCTGCTTCCTTGTCGTCACTCAGAGGGGGTTCAATTAGTGGGCTATATTCAGGGCCTATTCTTCCTTTGTTCCTGAATGTCCTTCCACTTTGCATAGCCCCAAACATTAAGGTCGCTGCATAACCTACTTTTCACACAAGAGCATCTTAATCCAAGTATTTAATGATTTTAAATACTTACCTTGTGTCCCCTTGAAGAAGCGGCACTCTGGTTCGCTGTAACTGACCGAGGTATTGACCACGAACTTTGTCATGAACCCTCCTATGATATGATTGAGACAATGGTCAACATCACACATGATCTTATCTATAGATGCTTCTAGTCTCCACACTAACTCCAAGGTCCAGACTATTAGACTGTCAAGCCTCCACCTTCTTTGGCTGTCTGCCAATTTTGCGATCCACTCATACAAGTTGACCGGGAAGGAATAAAAGAACTTCTCATGTATTTCTGTGTATAGGTATCTGTCCAACCATTGTTCTTTCATCAATCGTAGATTCCTGTTTTCTTGATCCATGAATCTGTGGATATTTCTATCCAACCAGTATTCGATCTCCTTCTTAGGTGGATTCCAATGATACAACATCACACATATCGTTATGTAGATCCTAGTCTCAGAAATAGAACAATTTTTTGACTTGATGGGCCATTACCCAGGTTCAACGTTAAGTAGCCAAGAAAATCCCTACACTACTGGCCCTTTCGGCATCAATCCGCGAAGCTCGGACTGAATTCTCATCTGAAATAGTAGGGGGGGATGTAGGAACCAAGTTTCTGCACCCTGAGATAGTTATGATGTCATTTTTATACCCTAACCCTTCTTTCACGCAGACCTATAAGCCCTTTAGGGCTTATCAATCTACTTCTCTTATCTGGCTTTGAAACCCTCACGAAGGTCTCTGATCATCCTTCACGGACCCTAAATAGTCAATTCAGATGCTTACAAGCCTCTGTAATTATTCTTACTTTTGTGTCTACCCCAATTAGCTTAAGTATTGGTTAAATTCAACATGTATTGTGATTATCTTCGTGTAAACAGATATTCTTACTTGCATTCATATGACAAAGTAAAACACATAGATTCACGCATCAATATAGCATTAAGTCATAAACCCAATATTCAACATAACATAACCACAAACATTCATAACAGAAGTAAAATATCTCATAAACAGATATCTCCAGAATAATTCTCTTTATTGATGGTTCAGATCTCAAGCATAGACTCTAACTTCCCTATGCACACAGCTGCAGGGGTCTACAGACTTCTACCCTAGGCCTCTACGCACTTAGGTGTAGAGCCTCTTCCTATGCTAAGAATCTTCGCTCTTAGCTCTCACAGACCCATTACATTGATCAATCACCCAAAAACTTACTTAGAACTGAACTAAAAAACTGCCTTAGACTCTTCTAAGACTCCCTTTTTATACATTCCCATGGGTCGTGGACCAAGAGCGGATCTCATCAAGTCGACACAAGCTACCTAAACTAAGGGCATAAACCCTTTTTGACTATTTACATCTTCACGCTCTACGACCACAAAATGCAGAGACTTTACATTCTTTATACAAAACTTGGGCCTTTTAGCCCCAAAACTTGGGATTTTAACCCCAAAATTGACACTAGGGGACCAGTTCCCAACAAAGATACACCATATCAAAATTGTTTTAATCTAGGAAAGGGTAATATGTGCGACGAGTTTATGATATCCAGAGTATGAGTTTTCATCTCTGGTTTTCTCCGTTTCCAGTAGACTTGGACAGTACCCTGGTGGAGTCCTTTTAGGAGCACAAGAGTTACTTCCCTACTAGCGAGCCTAGATAGTACCCTGGCGAAGTTGCTTACTTCACCTCCATGTGTAGGAAGCCTTTCTCTTCTTTCACCCTTTATTTATTTATTTTAAAAGAACTGTGCATCAAATATTATTATTTTTTATGGATGAAAGAGGGATCCCGACTTGTTGAGAGCAGAGGAGGTTTCCCCTTCAAAGAAGACTGGTAGATACATTTTTAGAGGGAAGATAACTTCTTTATCGTAAAATAGAAAGTACAATGAGATTTTAAGGGAAGGATTCAGAGTTATAGGGTCAACCCAAAGTGTATTGGTCAAAGCCTTATGTCAGTTCCTTTTTTAGAGAAGAAGGTTTTCTTGATTATGTGAATAAGATTCTATTGATGAAACTAAAGCTAACATATAGAGTAGGAAATATTTTCCATAGTCTGGGCTAAATAACACAGGTGCATCAATAATAGCCTGCTTAATTTGAGTGAAATCATCCTTCTCCTATTTATCCCATTTGTATACTGCATCTTTCTTAATCATATCTTATATGGGCATCTAAGCATAATCAGAGATGATTTTTCTCACGAAATTAATATTTCCCAAGAAAGACTACATGGCCTTCTTATTTATTGGAAACATGATCCGTGTAATGGCTCTAATCCTCAGGGATCAATCTTGATTCTGCTCTGAGTAATGATGTGGCCTTATAGGATCCCTTCAGACACACCAAAGACGCTCTTTTCGGGATTAAGAGAAATCCCATACTTTCGACACTCAGATATTTCTTTTGAAGTTAATGAAGAAATAAAAGTCAAATGTAACCACAAACCACTTTTGGAGATCAGGACCTAGCCTTCCTGATACTCAGAGAGGGTTCTCTCTTTATAATTTAACTTTGTTTTAGTTAAGATGATTTTAGGGTAGTTATTGTTTGCACTTGGGTTTTAGTTTGAAATTGGGTGGTGGGATCACTTAGATGAAAAGAGGTTTGCTTTTACCATTGGTCTATGGAGTCGAATGTCAGACAAACAAGACTGGATTCAGTTCTAAAAATAGTGTCTACAGGGAAAGATAGATGAGTTACTGTAGATCTCAAAGGCTAAATGGTGAAATGGTTTCAAATCGGATCCAGGGAGCAATTAAGGGTTCCCTAAGCCAGACACTGGAAGGAATGAAAGTAGTCAACTGGGATGGGAGATAAATTAAGGGTTCTCAAATCTGGGTATCAAAGGAAAACATGTAAATGACTAACTGTGCAAAATAGAGTGCACTTAAACAATTTATGATTGATATCTCCAGTTCCTGCATTCAAATTTAGAACACGTTTAATATTATGAAACACATAATAAGGTAACAAAATCACACAAAGAAGATACTTCACTACAAATGGCTCATGTCATGAATCCTGTAGCAAAATGCTTTTATTACTTGCTCCAGTCTGTTGACTTGAAAATGGTACAATCACCCTTAGGTTTAAGATCAAAATAACTCTACAAATGTAAAATAATCCACCCTAATACTTTGGATTATGAAGTATTTATACAACAACAATTACAAATATCTCAAACTGCATTGAGAACTAATCTAGGAAAAAAGAAATATCTTCATGCAAGAAGATAGAGACAACTATTGAACTGCTACTTGCTGTCCCTGTTATTTAGGTTCTGCTGGTTTTTCTCTTTGATATTTTTCCCTTTATGATGCTTGGCTATTTGGTCTCCACGCTGTATGTTCTGTTTTACTTTAACCTTTCATCTGAAACACTTTAACCTTGCTGACATGTCAATATCCTTTTACTGTCCTGTTTTACTTTTTACTGTACATTTATATTTTTACTGTGTATTTACTAGAGTAAATCATTGAGTTTTTCCCATCTTTCCTCATCTGGTAATTAGATATTCAACATTTTTTTTTATATTTCATCTACCTCTGTATATTTGGAAAAAGTAGTCTTATTAATAAACATGTGTTTTACCTCATGCTGGAGGTAAAAACAAGTTTTCAAAAGTTTGGTACAACACTTTGCCTATTGGCATGCCCTTCATGGATGAAGTGATAACCTGTTCTCTGGACACTTCCCTAATCTTCCTTTTGTAATTTTTTTGTGTCATTAATTTATCATTTATAACTAAGGGATTAGGTAATCCCTTTTCCTTTAAAAGTTTGAACTTAGCCATGAACCTGTCAATGGCTAGTTGAATGTTTTGACACTTATCTTCTAAATTCAACATTAAAGTCCTCTTAGTGAGGACTTTCCTGACTTCCAAAATTGTACCCGTCCTGTCAGGTATCTCCAGTTCTTGTAGTTCATAATTATTCTTGGAGTTGAGGAAATGGATGATTCTTGCTGATTCCTTTGGCATATCTCCAAGTTCTGTTTTAACCCTTTCAATGGCTTCTGTAGCCTGCTTTATTAAATCAATATGTTCAAAAATGACCTAAATGGATGGCCAAATATCATTGGCAGAGTCAATGATATTGGCCCACAGTTGTTCTTTAGCCTTACCTATAGGCTCACTCAATGTTAGTTCTTTCTCCAGGATTTTTATCATTTCATTCATCCTTGTAGCCTTTTGTTGTTCTTCTTTATGCATGATCTAGGAAAGTTTGCAATCTGTCTCTAGGATGGTGACTTTCTCCTTTAGTTTTTTCATCTCATTGGTCTGAATGGACATTTCTTCCATTGCTTTGACTAGCCTATTTGCTTCATCACTCGTGGATGTTGTTGTTGTTGATCATGTTGTTGATGTAGTCAATGCAGATGTTGGTGTTGCAGTGGCCATTGGAGCAGTGGGAGCTAATGCTACTGCCAAAGTAGAAGGTACAACTGTGGTCACTGTTGGAATGATAGTTGCAGGAACATTATCAATACTATCTTTTTTGAGGTGAATAAAGCTATCCAACTCCTTCTCCATCTCCATTAACTGGTCATTCAGTTGCAGCACTAAGTCCATCATTTCCTCATGATTGGTCTGGCTTTCCAGGACTTCATTTGTCTATGGGTGTTGCAAATGAGGCAACTTGAGCTATTTCTTGGGGGCTGCTATGTCCTCATTCTTCTTTTTGATCAGTTTCTCTATGGCCTTAATATCACTTGGGTCATGGCCCAATTCAATGACCAGGTCCTCCAAGAACTTTACCCTAGTGTATTTAGCCTGTGAAGAGGCCTTCTCCAGCTTGAATTGAGCTGTTATATTGTCTAATGAATCCTGCAACTTGTAAGCAACCATGGCCTTTGCTATGAGGGTGGAGTAGATAATTTCTTCAGCCTACTTGTGAAACTATATCTGATCAATGGGATGAACATCCCTGGAAAAGACCTCAAAATTAGTTTTCTTGTAGTCTACTGAGGTCTTTGGTTGTTGTACAGTGGGCTACAAGAATGAGACCTGCATTTTTCCTTCTTTGATGTCAAAGGCTGACATCAGTCTAGTTTGGTTTGGTGGTGTGAGCTTGAGGTATTGGGCATATGTCACTACCTTAAGCCTCTCATTCCTCATATTTATCTCTTTAAATATGTCTGTGATGTCCTTTTCCTTGTCAGCTGGCCTGACATAGGAAGGGATATCCATACTCTGTTGTCTATCTATCAACTGTGTGTTGGATGTGGAGGGTTGTTGTGTTTCCTCTGATGCACCTGCTTCTTTACCTTTCTGTCCCATTGCCTCAATGTCAATTATTTCCTTTGATGCAATGTTATCCTCCTGTTCAAAGACAAGATTCAACTTGGGCCTCTTGCTTGGCTCAATCATCTCATCATTAGCTTACACGATAGAGCTAGATGCCTCATCCATGCTCCTTTTAGGATTCTTCTCCTCATTTACTCGAGTCTGTATGACAGTAGAATGTTCATTGGCTCCCCTTGTTCTGGAACCTGCAGGAAAGAGTTGTGATCAAATTGTCTTTCCAAATCAATAAGTGTGTTCTCTACATCCACAACAGTATTTTCCATGTCAGTCAAAGTGTTCTCCACCCACTCATCCTAGTTAGCAAACTGTTTAATGCTAGGCCTTGGGTGGTGGATATATGCTCCCAACTTGACCTTGAGTCTGAGCTTGTTTATAACCCCATGAGAGTCATAGTGCCAGATGAAACTATTTCTGAATTTCATTAGTTGAAGTAACCTATCAGCCTCTAGTCCAACCTCTCTATTGTTGCAAATAAATGGGCCCATTTGGTTATTTACTTTGAACTGGGTTTTACTCCTATAAGCTAGTAAGTGGATCTCATCAGAGCTGATGATTTTCCTGAAGTACTCAAGAGAAAATATCCTCATAGGGAGGTATTTGGGCAACTTATAGGGGGCTAGCTCATAGCCATAAATTTTGATCTCGGTGTGGTTTTGGTACAAGTACCAATCTCCCACCTTGCTATTCTTGGCCAATAGTAGTACTCTCTTGATCTCTGGGCTGATTCTAGGCCGAGTCTTAGAAGTTGGCATGTTGATGACTAGGTACACAAAAGAGTCTATGAAGTCTTTGTAGGTGAATGATGTGGAAAACTTATGGACCAGGGGTGTCTAGTAGATGACTGATCTCTCCTTTCCCTTGGTGTCCAATTTCTGGATCCTCAAAGGGAACTTATTTGTCTGGTAATACAAGAACATATGAAACAACACCGAAGAGTATTTGAAAACTCTTTTAGTGGGCAATCTAGTGAATTGTTCATGCATTCTGTCTACAATGAACTTGGCATAATCATATATAATGGACAAGAAAGTCATGACGACCTCATCCACATGCTCATTTGATCTGTATCCTAGGATGCATGAGAACATGGTGATTATTCTCCTTCCAGTCTCTGAAAAAATAGTGGCAACATAGGGTGGAATGTATGTAGGAGTATGTCGTTCCTCAATGATGAAATTCTAGAAAATTTGTTTGACTTTGACTGGGTCCAGTGTGTTGTACAGGTCCAATAGGTTTCCAATGGTCAAAGGAGTCAGATTAGGACTAGGCTGGATTTGCAGCGTCTGGTTGATGGACTCTGGTGTAATGGTGAATAGCAACTCATGGTTTGGGCCAACAATAGCCCTTTGGCTAGGGATATAGTAGGCATGACAAAAATGTATAATGTCCAGGAATGGGTGAACTTCTGGGAATGTATACTTGGGAAAATTGAATTCCCAAATTTTGATGTCATCAGCATGGTTTAGGAACCTAACCTTACTCCAACAGTGGATTCTCAGAAGGTGGCTTGGAGTAGCTCTGTCTTTAATTTGGAAATCCTTGTATGCCAAGGCTAAATGGTTAATGTCCAGGTGATGGGTTGATACAAGTTTAACATCAAGATAGGTCAAGGCAACCATCTTTGTGATAAAATGTGGGAATTAGGCTTATATAGACTGTGCAAATGGAGTTTGAATGTGTCTGGTTCAGAGATAGGGTATTCGTAGTTTGCAGGATAGGGGTTTTGGTATTTTAGGGGGATATACTCTCAATTCAAAGGGAAATCAATTAAATTAAATTATTTATTTTCTGAATTCAATGTACATTTTAAACTAAGAGGGTCGTTCTTGTTCTCTATTGAAATACTTGGAATTTATGGTTCAATATGCAAACTAGTTTTGAATGGTGACTGTAGAGGGTTCTGTGGCTTCAGTCACACACTAGAGGGCTAAAATGGGCTTCCAGAGCATGTTCAAGAGGCAACTGGTGGTCGAAACTGGTTGTAGAAGCTCGAGGGGTGCAGGAAAGCTTAGGACGTTTTCACAGAGAAAATGAGGGAAAAGAGTGAAACTGGGGGTTTGCGGGCTTTTAACCAGGAACGATTAGAAATTGGCGTGAGATTAGATTAGAGAATAGTGAACGATTTTTTGCTTTTTGTGGGGAAGTGGTTTCAGGGGCCATCACACCGCTTTTGAGAGATGGGTGACATTTTCCCAAGAGCACGTGACTTAATGCGGTGCTGCCACGTAACCCAAGGGGGCTCGAGCAATACCGCCCATATTGCGTGCTCTTAGGCCGGTAAAGGTCGGGAGATGAATGGGCACGGTATGGGTGAGGACCATAGGATCTGGGGGTACAAGATCCAATAGCCATCACGTGGCGGAGATGCATGGTGGGAGATGGGGGAGACATTTAGCGGGGCCCAGGGGTTAATTACATTTAAGTGTAATTAATCAATGGATAAATGCGGGGTTATTCTGTAATGTGGGTTTATGGAGTGTAATAGATAAAAATGAATTTGTGGGGTTAATAGAGTAATGCGGGAGGGGAATAATAGTTAGGATAAGAGGTTTTATTGGGTTTTTAGGAAAATTAATCAAGGGAAAGTGATTTTTTGGATGGGGAAAGGGTTTCACACTAGGGAAAAGGGGATTTTTGGGTAGGGGAATGAATTTGGATGGTATTTTGCTAGGGAATGTGTGAAACCAAGGGGGAAGGGTGAAAATGAAGGGAAAAAGGGGTTTACATAACAAATGAAGTGGTAAAAGGTGAAATTAGTAAGTATGTAGTGAGGGATAAAATGGAATTGGGGGGGGGAGTTAACCAACTGAACTTATGAGCATCATTTTTATTTCATAATTGCTCCTGCACACTAAAACACATGATTAAACATGATAGATGTGCTTATGCCTCAAATAGCTTTTATTTCTGCAACCTTTCTTCTACTTACCCTAACATTTTTTCTTCCTTTTAATGGGTGCACTTAAGCTAGAAAAGCCTTTTCTTTCCTTTTTCTTTTATAAAACAAACTATCTACTTCTAACCTTATATCTTCCAAGGGCTCATATTAAATTGATGAGCTCCTTTTATTTATCTACCTATCTACTGATCTGCCAAGATTAAACTATTTGGCTAGATCTTTATTCTCTAACTATAAACATGAAATTCAAAGCATGAAGTAGTCAATATTAAACAATTTGATTATCATGGGTTGTGCCATGTATGAAAAGCTGCACACAACCGTTATTTGGACAGTAAAGTAAAAAGTAGTGGCACTTGGATTTGCACACTTTCATGATCTGTTTTTGTTTGGGGTTCATATTTTTTCATTTTATTTTTAATCTTTTCTTATTCTTTTTGTCCTTTGATATTTCTTTTAGGACATACACTCTTTACATTTTTTAATTTAATATGGAAAAAATTTGCAGAAAGAAAAAAGTATGTACAATATTATAAGACTTAACCTCAACAAATTTAAAAACTATGAATCCTATCACTATAGGACTCTAATATTGGCTCCACATGGATGGAATTTCTTAGTAAAATGTCAAGAACTCTAAAGACCAGTAGCCCTTGAATTGTGACTGAAATTACCTTGTAAACCATGCTTCTTTGATTCTTCTTTATTGATACTTATGATAGTAAATCCTTCAAAGCCCAGGGCCTTCTGTCTGGGCTTCAACTTCAAAGAATTACCATCTAATCCAATCGACACTCTGCAATGTTATGTACAATGACGCAAAGTAAAGTGAACTATTGTGAGTCAGTGGAAAAATAATGCTTTAGCATTCTACCATTAACATGTCTTCGTGGTATATCTGATCCATCTATCTCTCTCAAGAAAAAGGCATTATTTCCCCTATAACCATAAATCACATAAGGCCCTTGCCACAAAAAATCAAATTTTCCATGCTTGCCTTTGTCTTCTCTCCTTGAATCCCACTTAAGGACTTTATCTCCTATGTAAAAATCATCTTCTTTAGTATTTTTATCAAAAACCTTCTTGATTTTGTCCCAGATTTCCTGTGATTTTACATATAATTCTTCTCTAGTCTACTGCAGGTGTATGGTCTGATTTATTCTTCTCTTAATATCATTTGGTTCCACTTATAATTCCTAGATGATCTTCATCACTAGCACTCCCAAAGATGATGGAAAAACTACATCCATCCCATAAACCAACTGATAAGGTGATGTTCCAATGGACTTCTTGTTAGTTAGCCTGTCTGCCCATAAGGAATTGACTAACTTCTTGTTCCATGTCTTTTTGTTATCTTCTAGCAATTTCTTTATGATATTCACCAAGCTTTTATTAGATGATTCTACTAGTCCATTACCTTGAGGGTAATAGGCTGTGGAGTGGTCAAGGGTGATGTGGTATTTGTTATAGAAGTCTATCTTTCTTACTCAAGAATAATAGGAGTTATATATGCTACAACAATTGAAGTTAGAATCTAGTGAATCCTTTGATTTTAAACAGGGATATGAGTCAGCTATATATGAGGTACACAAACAATATAGCTTAGGAAGTAAAAAGAACAATGAAACTCCCATTAAAAGATCCATCCAGACCCAGACTAAGATAATGAAAGAAGCTCCAGTTAACAAAGTGTTACAAATCCTCCCTAGGGGAACATCAAAGACTTCTACCCCTAAAATTGTAGATATAACCTCCACTGAAACTCAAACAGAGACAATTACTGAAAATAATCAAAATAAGAGAAATCAAGGCAAACCAGTAGTTTACTTGGGTATCATCCTCTCCTTCTTGTTTTTGTGAATCCTCAACATATTTCTCTTGGAAGGAGGGCCTAATCTGTTGATCTGGTGTAGCATTCTTTCCAGCATTAAGGTTCTTCCTAAAATTTGGGTTTCTTATTGGGGGTTGTTGTTGATTCTCCCATTGACTTTTCCTCTCCATGTTTTCTAATCTATCCATTATTCTCTCTAAACTCTTAGCTAAAATATCTACCTTTCCATCTGAAGTGGAAGTTTCCTCTTTAAATACAACTTTCTTTTCATTTCTCATTCAGGCTTTCTTGGCTAATAGGTTGGCCTCTACACTAACAACATTGCTTTGCATTTGTTCTAGTGTTTCAGGGTTCCTTTCCCTCAACTGGTATGACATGTCAGCATCAAAAACATCAGGGACTTTAATCAATGCTAGGTCAGGTGGAGGCTTAGTATTGGCTGGAATTGCATTGTAGATACTATTGAACCTAGTGCAATAGTCCTAAACTGACTCATTAGGAGCTCTTCTAATGTTTTCATATTTAGAAAGTATTTGCAATGGTTTTTTCTTCCTCTCCCATCTATCAATGAATAACCTATGAAAATTAGCTAAGTCTGCAATATGGTTGGCAGGAAAGGATTTGAACCATTTCTTGACATCCCCAGTTAAAGTTTGGGCAAACAACTACATTTGGACATCTGATTCATCTATCTCATGCAACTCAAAAAAGTCAGACATCTTGTTCACATGTTGTTGGGCAGTGTAATGACCAGTAGCATTAAATAGGAAGATTTTTCTATGATAATATAGGGGCATGGCATGGAGTTGTGCAGGTAAAACTAGAGCTGCATATCAGTTTTCCATTGCTGTGATTCTGGCTTCACTAAGGTTAAAGTTGTGGTGCTTGAGGAAGGGCTTGAAACTAATGGAGATGAACTAGATGATGGTGAGGATGGCTGATTAATAACTAGTTTAGGTGATTAGACTGTGGTAGATACAATTGGTGAGGTTATGGTAAAAGAAGGGGTATTTACAGCAAGTGAAGTTTGTGTAGAAACTTCAGGGGTAGCAGTAGTAAGGGCAGCTATTTCAACAGATTGTTGAAGGTAAGAATCACCTATATTACTTATCAATTTAGAGGCCCAAGCTTCTATCTTGTCAAAAGTCTCTACAACAAATTGACCTAAATATGAATGAATAATCCTTTTTGATTCAATGAGTTGAACAAAATCAGGGTCTAAGACTGTTTCATGGATTGCATTCTCATATTTACTTATAAATAATTAGAGGTCAGATGACAAATCAAAAGGGATTTCCTCTAAAGTTGACAACTCCTCAGGGAGTGAATTGAATTTGACTAACCAAATACTACTGGCTTGAGTTTATGCCGTTTTGGGTTTTCTTAGAATTCTGTTTGGGTCACCAACTATAGTTGCTGGGTTTGGATCTGGGTTTGCTCTGGTATAGTGAATCTTTTTAGGAGCCATAATTTTAACTTTTTTTAACTGTTTTTTATGAAAATTGTCAAAATTGAATTCAGAAAATGACCTTAAGGGGCCCAAGATTAAATTTAAGGTTTCCTTAAAGTTTTATGAGACTGAGGATCGATGTCCCCAGTATGGTCGCAAAAATGTTATCACTCTGATATTTCTTTTGAAGTTAATGAAGAAAGAAAAGTCAAAGGTAACCACAAACCACTTTTGGAGATTAAGACCTAGCCTTCTTGATACTCAGAGAGGGCTCTCTATTTATAATTTAACTTTGTTTTAGTTAAGATGATTTTAGGCTAGTTATTATTTGCACTTGGGTTCGGGTTTGAAATTGGGTGGTGGGATCACTTTACTTAGATGAAAAGAGGTTTGTTTTTACCATTGGGCTATGGAGTCAAATGTCAGACAAACAAGACTAGATTCAGTTCTAAAAATAGTGTCTACAGGGCAAGATAGATGAGTTACTAGAGATCTCAAAGGCTAAATGGTGAAATGGTTTCAAATCGGATCGAAGGACAAATTAAGGGTTCCCTAGGCTGAACTCTATAAGGAATGAAATAATTCAACTGGGATGGGAGAGCAATTAAGGGTTCTCAAATCCAGATATCAAATGAAAACATGTAAATGACTAACTATGCAAAATAGAGTGTACTTAAACAATTTATGAGTGATATCTCCAGTTAATTCATTAAAATTTATAACACATTTAAGATTATGAAACAAATAAGAAGGTAACAAAATAACACAAAGAAGATACTTCATTGCAAATGGCTCATCTCATGAATCCTGTAGCGAAATGCTTTTATTACTTGCTCGAGTCCATTGACTTGAAAATGGTATAATCACCCTTAGGTTTAAGATCAAAATAACTCTACAAATGTAAAATAATCCACCCTAATACTTCGAATTATGAAGTATTTATACAAAAGGAATTACAAAATATCTCAAATTGCATTGAGAAATAATCTAGGAAAAAAGAAATATCTTCATGCAAGAAGATAGAGACATCTATTGAATTGCTGCTTGTTGTTCCTATTATTTAGGTTTTGCTGGCTTTGCTCTTTGATCTTTTTCCCTTTATGCTGCTTGGCTATTTCGTCTCCATGCTGGATGTTATGTTTTACTTTAACCTTTCATTTGATACACTTTAACCTTGCTGAAATGTCAACATCCTTTTATTGCCTTGTTTTACTTTTTACTGTACATTTATATTTTTACTGTGTATTTACTATAGTAAATCATTGATTTTTTCCCATCTTTCATCATCTGGTAATTGGATATTGAGCATCTTTTTGTATATTTCATTTGCCTCTGTATATTTGGAAAAAGTAGGCTTATTAATAAACATGTTTTTTACCTCATGCTGGAGGTAAAACAAGTTTTCAAAAGTTTGGTACAACACTTTTCCTATTGGCATGCCCTTCATGGATTAAGTGATTACCTGTTCTCTGGCCACTTCCTTGATCTTCTTATTGTAATCTGTCTATTTCATTAGTTTATCATTTATAACTAAGGGATTAGGTAATCCCCTTTCCTTCAGAAGTTCAAACTTAGCCATGAACCTGTCAATGGATAGTTGCATGTTTTGACACTCATCTTCTAAATTCAACATCAAATTCCTCTTTGTGAGGACTTTTTTGACTTCCAAAATTGTACTTGTCCTGTCAGGTATCTCCAGTTCTTGTAGTTCATACTTATTCTTGGAGTTGAGGAAATGGATGATTCTTGCTGCTTCCTCTGGTATATCTCCAAGTTATGTTTTAACCCTTTCAATGGCTTCTATAGCTTGCTTTATTAAATTAATCTGTTCAAAAATGACCTAGATGGATGGCCAAATATCGTTGACAGAGTCAATGATATTGGCCCACAATTGTTCTTTAGCCTTACCTATAGGCTCACTCAATGTTAGTTCTTTCTCCAGGCTTTTTATCCTTTCATTCATCCTTGTAGCCTTTTGTTGTTCTTCTTTATGCATGATCTGGGAAAGTTTGCAATATGTCTCTAGGCTGGTGAATTTCTCCTTGAGTTTGTTCATCTCATTGGTCTGAATGGGAATTTCTTCCATTTCTTTGACCAGCCTGTTTTCTTGATCACTCGTGGAGGCTGTTGTTGTTGATCCTGTTGTTGATGTCGTCGATGCAAATGTTGGTAGTGCAGTGGCCATTGGAGTAGTGGGAGGTAATGTTGTGGCCAAAATAGAAGCTATAGCTGTGGTTACTGTTGGAATGACAGTTGCAGGAGCATTATCAATACTAGCTTGTTTGAGCTGAATCAAGCTATCTAGCTCCTTCTCCATCTCCTATAACTGGTCATTTAGTTGCAACAATAAGTCCATCATTTCCTCATGATTGGTCTGGCTTTCTAGGACTTCTTTTGTTTGTGGGTGCTGCAAATGAGGCAACTTGAGTTGTTTCTTCAACGATGTCATGTCCTCATTCTTCTTTTTGATCAGCTTCTCTGTGGCCTTAATATCACTTGGGTCATGGCCCAGTTCAATGACCAGGTCCTCCAAGGACTTTATCCTAGTGTCTTTAGCCTATGAAGAGGCCTTCTCCAGCTTGAACTGAGCTGTTACATTGTCTAATAAATCCTGCAAATTGTAAGAAGCCATGGCCTTTGCTGTGAGGTTGGAGAAGATCATTTCTCCAGCCTACTTGTGAAACTCTATCTGATCAATGGGATGAACATCCTTGGCCAAGGCCTCAAAATTAGTTTTCTTGTAGTCTGGTGAGGGCTTTTGTTGCTGTACAGTGGGCTGCAAGAATGAGACCTGCATTTTTCCTTCTTCGATGTCAAAGGCCAACATTAATCTAGTCTGGTTTGGTGGTGTGAGCTTGAGGTATTGGGCATATGTCTCTGCCTTAAGTATCTCATTCCTCATCTTTATCTCTTTAAATTTGTCTTTGATGTCCTTTTCCTTGTCAGCTAGCCTGACATAGGAAGAGATCTCCATCCTCTATTGTCTATCTATCAACTGTGTGTTGGATGTGGAGGGTTGTTGTGATTCCTCTAATGCAACTACTTCTTTACCTTTCTGTCTCATTACCTCAATGTCAATTATTTCCTCTGATGCAATGTTATCCTCATGTTCAAAGGCAAGATTCAACTTGGGCCTCTTTCTTGGCTCAATCAACTCATCAATATTTTCCATGACAGAGCTAGATGCCTCATCCCTGCTCCTTTTAGGATTCTTCTCCTCATTTAATGGAGTCTGTATGATAGGAGGAATGTTCATTGGCTCCCCTTGTTCTCGAACCTGCAAGAAAGAGTTGTGATCAAATTGTCTTTCCAAATCAATAAGTGCGTTCTCTACATCCAGAATAGTGTTGTCCATGTCAATCAAAGTGTTCTCCACCCAGTCATCCTGGTTAGCAAACTGTTCAATGTCAGGCCTTGAGTGGTGAATGTATGCTCCTAACTTGACCTTGAGTCTGTGCTTGTTTATGACCCCATGAGGGTCATAGTTCCAGATGAAACTGTTTCTAAATTTCATTATTTGAAGTAACCTATCGACCTTTGGTCTTGCCTCTCTGTTGTTGCAAATAAATGGGCCCATTTGGTTCTTTACTTTGAATTGGGTTTTCTTGCTATAAGCTAGGAAGTGGATCTCATTAGAGTTGATGATTTACCTGAAGTACTCAAGAGAAAATATCCTTAGAGGGAGGTATTTGGGCAACTTATAGGGGGCTAGCTCACAACCATGAATTCTAATATCAGTGTGGTTTTGGCATAAGTACCAATCTCCCACCTTGATGTTCTTGGCCAATTGCAGTACTCTCTTGATCTCTAGGCTGATTCTAGGCTAAGTCTTAGAAGTCAACATGTTGATGACTTGGTACACAAAAGAGTATATGAAGTCTTTGTAGGTGAATGATGTGGAAAACTTGTGGACAAGGGTGTCTAGTGGATGACTGATCTCTCCTTTCCCTTGGTGTCCAATTTTTGGATCCTCAAAGGGAACTTATTTGTTTGGTAATACAAGAACATATGAAACAACACTGAAGAGTATTTGAAAACTCTTTTAATGGGTAGTCTAGTGAATTGTTCATGCATTCTGTCTGCAATGAACTGGGCATAATCATACATAATAGCAGGAGGCTTGCCTAGAGTGAAAATGGACAAGAAGGCCATGATGACCTCATCCACATGCTCATCTGATGTGTATCCTAGGATGCATGAGAGCATGGTGATTATTCTCCTGCTAGTCTCTAAAAAAATAGTGGAAGCATAGGGTTGAATGTCTGTAGGAGTATGTCATTCCTCAATGATGAAATTTTGGAAAATTTGTTTGATTTTGACTAGATCCAGTGTGATGTACAGGTCCTACAGGTTTCCAATGGACAAAGGAGTCAGATTAGGACTAGGTTGGATTTGGAGCATTTGGTTTGTTAGCGCTTGAGATTTCACCTCAGGCTGAGAAAGGCAAACCTTCAAGGCAACATCAAACCATTTCACCTCGTAGCTAGCCCTACGGGGTATGAGAAGGCTCTCTCCGGTCAATCTCGTTAAAATTTCAATGGGAAGAGATGACCAATCAAGGTAACACAGATATTAGGCTAGTAAACTGATTTGAAAGTTGATTTGGGGGTTTTTTGGGGTTTTTTGGTGGCAAGTTGAGGATCTGCAATTTAGGGTGCGGGGATTGAGCTCAGTTTTTGCAGGTGGGTCTTTGGGGCAAGGTAGGAGTTTGTGCTGATGCTTTTAGATGAGATGGATGATCAAGGAGGAAAGAGGAGAAGCTAAAGAGGGCAAACAATGACTTTGAATCCTCTTTAGACAGTGGAAAACATAAACATTAAACAAATTTGAAAGCTGAGCATGACATGCATGAATTCAAACTTTATCACTTCATTTGTTTAATAATCTGCAGTAAAGAAAGATATGGAACACATAAACACACTTACAATTACAATAAGAGAACACACCATCAACACAAGAGTCCACAAGAATCCCAATGATGTCTGCAAAACCCTGGTCTTCCTTTTCCTCAAATTGCAAATATACAAGTGAAATATACAATAGGAGCTTCTCCCTCAAGAGTCCAACGATGAAAATGAGTAAGAGAAGGCATAATATAGAATATCTAACTCCTTTCCCCACCTCTAGGGGTCGAGCTCATCTTCCTAGGAGCTGTTTCAACTAATTCTAAACTAATCACTAGATAATAGGCAGTCAAAACAACTTGCCTCTAAAACTTAGGAAACCTATCCATGCATTAAATATTTACCATTTACATCAAGGAAACTTCTAGAAGTGTTCAAGGAGAGTAAAAGTATCTAAGTGCCATAAAAATTACACAAAAATCCATCATTTACATGCCTCAAAAGTCAACCAAGGTGAAAACAGTGTTTTGCTGGCCGAACTGGTCAAAAACAGTGAAATTTCCCTGAGTGGGTCGCGCCCCCCTCACTTTTGACTGGTCGTGTGGCATTGACAGTCTGTTTGAGGGCCCTTTTCCGGTGTCCCAAATCAGGTTGCAAAGATAAGCCTCATTGGAAAGGTAAATATGAGTCTACTTGCCACCACTTGAGATTTCTGAATTTGGAAGTTGATTTGACCCTCAAAATCATTTCTCCCAAAGGCCAAGCTTTCTGCAACTCAAAAAAGGGGCAGAAAGTCAAAATTTGCATGTATTTTGAGCTTTTGGGAGCCCAAATCTTCATAAAATATGAAACCCATCCATAGGAAAGTGTATTTTTGCATGAAAATTCCAAAATGTAGAGTTTTCCCCGTTCTGAGCTGTCCCCATGACTGGTCGCGCACGGGGTGAGACCACTCAAATGGCCAAAACCTGTAAATTTCTCAAAAATGCCAAAAATGCCTCAAAACTCTCAAAATTTCTTGGGTTTGCTGCTAGGAGGAGGCTAATGAGTATCATGGTGAGTGAGAGAAGCCTCGGCCAAGATACGGAGCGGGTTGGTCTTCTTTCTCGTTTTTGTGCCTTGACCAACTGTACTGGAAACATGAGATTGCCATAGGATAAGCTTGTAAATCTATGAAAGAGGTGGGCTCCTCTCTCTTATGATGACCACCTTTGCCCCCCCTACGAGGCCTCCCCTGTACCTCAACCTCTGTAGAAGAAGACTGGTCATCACTTTGCTCACAGGTTTGGGTGTCTGACATGGTTTAGGAGTAAAGTGGACAAAGTGAACTGCTGTCTCTGCCTGCAAAAATGTTGAACTCTATGTTGTTTCAAGGGGAAAAAAGACACGAGGGAAATGTTAGGGGAGGGATATTTCAACAAGGAATGGGAACGCGTGATATGACAGGGAATTTTTTAAGGGAAAATTCACAAATTGTCATGCATATAGAATCTCATTTTCATCATTGGGAAATCATTTGCAAAGAACATCTTGTAAGGGAAAAAGCATGTATGATAATGACCATGGAAGGAGCATACATGTGTGAATAGGGACATAGGAAACCATACACAATTTACTTATTGGATTTTCATGTGCATCATAAGGCAAACTTTTGGTCATGTACATTTTTGACATAGGGGGAAGGGTTTTATTAAGCAAAGGATGTCAAATGGATACAAGGGGAAAACAGTATGTACATGTGTTTGTACAATATACACAACAACATGTTTTGTAATTTTATTGTCACATTACTCTTTTCTTCATTGCACATATATCTTTTTCTTTTGGCTTTGTTTTTTTATATGTGTAGGGTGTTGGTGTAGGGAATTAGGGTTTGCATATGCTTGGGGGAGGGATAGGGTTTACATTTTAGGCCATGGGGAAAATTTACATTTCTTTGCAAACAATAAGGGCAGAGACATAAGCATGACTTTGTGAAGAAAAGGGGGAACAAGGGAGGGAATCAAATGAGACCAAAAAAAAACCTTGAAACAAACATAAAACCCTAACATTCTGCCCACATTGACAAACAGTTACAAATATCTTTTTCCTTGCATCCTTGGAGGCATAATCGCAAGCATGTAGACCCATAACCATCATCAACCAATCAAACAACAGGT
>APFE030349132.1:7174-64659 GCA_000404065.3 Pinus taeda | reverse complement strand
AACGGGATGCAAAACTGATACTGATGAGACACCTACCTATGCACATGCAAAGAGCTTTTGATCACCGATGGAGGGCTTCAAGACCGACACTAACATGGTTGATAGACTCTGGTGTAATGGTGAATAACAACTCATGGTTTGGGGCAATAATAGCCCTTTGGCTAGGGATATAGAAGGCATGAAAAAAATGTATAATGTTGGGAATGGGTGAACTTATGGGAATGTATAATTGGGAAAATTGGATTCCCAAAGTTTGATGTCATCAACATGGTTTACGAACCTATCCTTACTCCAGCAGTGGATTCTCAAAAGGTGGCCTAGAGTAGCTGTTTTTTTAATTTGGAAATCCCTATCTGCCAGGGCCAAATGGTCAATGTCTAGGTGAGGGGTTGATACAGGTCTGACATCGAGAGAGGTCGGGGTAGCCATCTTTATGATAAAATGTGGGAATTGAGCTTATACAACTCGTGGAAATGAATTCTGAATGTGTCTGGTTCAAAGATAGGGTTTTGGCAATTTGCAGGATAGGGGTTTTGGTATATTAGGGGGAAATACTTTGAACTCAAAGGGAAATCAATTAAATTAAATTAATATTTTTTTGAATTCAATGTACATTTTAAACTGAGAGGGTCATTCTGGTTCTCTGTTGAAATACCTGGAATTTATGGTTCAATTTGCAAACTGGTTTTGAATGGTGGCTGTAGAGGGTTCTGTGGCTTCAATTGCGCACTAGAGGAATAAACTGGGTTTCCAGAGCATGTTTGGGAGGCAATTGGTGGTTGGAACTAGTTGCAGAAGCTCGGGGGTGCTGGAAATCTCAGGATGCTGAGAAAATGAGTGACAAGAGTGAAACTAGGGGTTTGTGGGCCTTTAACCAGGAACGGTTAGAAATTGGTGCGAGATTAGATTAGTGAATAGTGAGCGATTTTTTCTTTCGGTGAGGAAGTGGTTTCGGGGGCCATCACATCGCTTTTGACCGATGGGTGGTATTTTCCCGAGAGCACGCGACTTAAAGTAGTGTGTGCTCTCAAGCTGGTAAAGGTCGGGAGATGAATGGGCGCGATATGGGTGAGGGCTGTAGGGTCTAGGGGTACAAGATCCAATGGCCATTGCGTGGCAGATATGCGTGGTAGGAGATGGGGGAGACATTTAGCAGGGGCCAGGGGTTAATTAAATTTAAGTGTAATTAATTAATGGATAAATGCGGGTTATTATGTAATGTGGGTTTATGGAGTGTAATAGGTAAAAGTGAATTTGCAGGGTTAATAAAGTAATGCGAGAGGGGAATAATAGTTAGGATAAGAGGTTTTAGTGGGTTTTTAGGAAAATTAATCAAGGGAAAGTGATTTTTTGCATGGGGAAAGGGTTTCACACTAGGGAAAAGGGGGTTTATGGGTGGGGAATGAATTTGCATGGTATTTTGCTAGGGAATGTTTGAAACCAAGGGGGAAGGGTGAAAATGAAGGGAAAAAGGGCTTACATGATAAATGAAGTGGTGAAAGGGGAAATTAGTAAGTATGTAGTGAGGGGTAAAATGGAATGAGGGGGAAGTTAACCAAGTGAACTTATGAGCATCCTTTTTCTTTCATAATTGCTCCTGCACACTGAAACACATGATTAAACATGATAGATGTGCTTATGCCTCAAATAGCTTGTATTTTTGCAACCTTTCTTATACTTACCCTTTTACTTACCCTAACATTTTTTCTTCCTTTTATTGTGTGCACTTAAGCTAGCAAACCCTTTTCTTTCCTTTTTCGTTTACAAAACAAACTATCTACTTCTAACCTTATATCTTCCAAGGGCTCAGATTAAGCTGATGAACTCCTTTTATTTCTCTACCTATCTATTGATCTGCCAAGATTAAACTTTTTGGCTAGAACTTTATTCTCTAACTATAAACATGAAATTCAAAGAATGAAGTAGTCAATATTAAACAGTTTGACTATCATGGGTTGTGGCATGTATGACAAGCTACACACAACCATTATTTGGACAGTAAAGTAAAAAGTAGTGGCACTTGGACTTGCACACTTTCATGATCTGTTTTTGTTTGGGGTTCATATATATATATATTTTGATATTTTCTTATTCTTTTTGTCCTTTGATATTTCTTTTAGGACATACCCTCTTTACATTTTTTAATTTTAATATGGAAAACATTTGCATAAAGCAAAGGTATGTACAATATTACAAGACATAACCTCAACCGATTCAAAAATTATGAATCCTATCGCTATATGACTCTAACACTTTGAAAACACAATAACATCATCCAAATAAAATATGTTTTGACCAATGAGGCCATAGAAGGCGATGTCCATCACTATTTGGAAAGTTGCATTAGCGTTCATAAGCCCAAATGGCATTCTCTTGAAGGCGAATGTTCCCCATTTGGTCGGAAGGTAGTCTTCAATCAGTTTGATTTCGCTACTAGCACTTGATTATAAATAGAGAAACCATATAATAACAAAAACATCTCAGATCCAGATATTGTCTAAAGGATCTATTCCATGGATGGCACTAGGTAATTGTCTTTATCAGAAGCCTGGTTGAAATTTCATAAATCAACACATAAGTGTATTTCACCTGACTTATTTGTATCAAGGACCAAGTTGGAAACCCAAGTGGAATGTCTGACTTTAAAGATGATCCAAGAATCCAACAAATTTCTGAATTCCTTTTAGATAAGGAGTTCCAGTGTTGGATGAATTATTCATAATTTCTAATGGAAATGCTTTACCCCTTATTTTATAGGAATGACATCCTGGATAATATGAGTGTCATATGTATTTAAACCGTCATATGTCCATGAAAATACATCATAGTACTATTTGAATAAGTAGATAAATTTCTGTCATTCCTGTGGAGAACAACATGTATCAAGATTTACATACTTCAAATATTCTTGTATTCCTAGATTGACTTGTTCGGATGATAACTTGGAGCTCTGAGTCTTTGTCTTGATTGGTCCTCTAAATCAGTTTTGCAGGTCATATAACTTCTCCAGGGACACCACACTCTTAGGAGTATTGTTTCCTTTCATTGCACTGGATGCCTCCTGCACAGCCTGATCGTGCTCATCCCCATCTATAGCAACATCTTTGAATACATCCGCATTAGCCATAAAGTGCAATATTTGTTGGTCGTCATTGAAAACATGTAAATTGGTGAAGTTATCGAGCATAGATGGTTTATATATAATTTCAATTGAAAAATAATTTTTCAATGGTGACATCCTAGCGACTGCATTTGCTAATGCGTCTGCTGCAACATTTCTAACTCTAGGAACAAAAATAATATTGAAAGCTTTGAAATGATTAATTACACACCATACCTCATGTTGGTAGTTTTTTATATTCAGTGAAACATGATGTATAGTATCTCGTACCTGACGAGTGACCACCTCTAAATCACCAATTACCTTGAGAAGTTCAACCTTCAGGTCAATAACTTTATGTAACCCAAGTATGAGTGTTTCATATTCGATAGTATTATTAGTGCACTCGAAATATAGACATATTAAAAGGATATGCTTCTTGTTGCATGGGTTTGTAAGCACAAAACCAACTCTAGAGTTGTCCTGCGTCTTTGAACCATCAAAATATAAAGTCCAAATATTACGAGCTACTAAAATGCTTCCTATATTATTATTACTATTATTATGTACATCTATATTACATGATTCATTTGCACCAACTAGAGAACAAGGAAGGAGTTCCAGTTGTGTATTTGGTGGAATGGGTGATGGTTGTTCCTGATAACACCCAAGGTTAGTTTCAAGAAAATAATTCCCAAAGATTAGATCGAGAAAAGCAACAGACTCACTGTGACCCTCAAGTGGTGTCACGGTGTGATACATATATGTCTCACTTTCTACATGAATCTGGTTATTCTTTCCCCTATATGGAAGCCATAAATGTAACCAATCTGTCGCAAAATACCCTTGTAATTTTCTAGACCAATCTTTGCTAAGGAGTACACCATAGACTTCTAGGATGTCCATAATTAAAATATTTATACATTGATGAACTTGATCATCTTTTTATAAAATAATAAGCACATTTTTGAGTTCACCAATAGCTTGGACAAGATATATGTCCAGATGAATAATTTGTTCATCAATTTTGTCCCATTTAGCATTTATTTTATTTGCAATAGATAATGGCATTACATTTACAAATGCACCAGAATCAATTAAACAATTATGGACACTATAATTAAATATTTCAAAATATAATAAAGATGGAGGGAAGAGAGTGTTAACTTCTAACTTTACAACATTCACTACATATTCGAAGTGACTAGATGACTTACCAGACACATTTTGAGAGGAAGAATATTTATCGCCCGACAAAGGTTGTGAAAATGATTGGACAATTAATTCACGCTGGCCTACGATCCTCATGAGCTCATAGATGGAAATATTGGCACACACTCTCTTCAAATATTCAATAATGTTATTATCAATTGTTTCACCTCTAGTGGGTTGTGCCGAAGTGTCTGGAGGAGTAGCTTTGTTTGACACTTCCAGAGTTGTAGACTTACTCCTTTTGCTACAGAAAGTTTTATTGGGATTAACTGCATTTCCATACTTACTCTGTGCATTCTGAGCAAGATTGACTAGTGGTGAGATTCTTCTTAACAATTTCTCCCTCAATTTCTATCTCGTCACCTCCTGATAAAAAATGGGCCCTTTACTCCTCAAACTATAATGACCATTTTTCTTGGGAGGAGGGGATTAAATTTGTGGTCGTTCTTCAACATTCTTCTTGCCAGCATTATAAATACAACCAAATTCATTCACTGCATGTCCAATACCTTTGCTTTCTTCAACCACTGTAGGTTCATCTATTTCTTATGTTTGTTCAACCTATTCAGTTGCTAATACAAAATCCACAATGTGTGTAACCAAATAGTTCATCTTGTGGTTCAACTGTGTGCATGTATTTTTTGAGTGATATTCCTAGTGGAAAGAACAATAATAATCCATGCTAATACTTTATATATTCATCACAACACTCGAGCTCTGGGAAAACTTAACAAGATGATGGTTGTTGTTATTATTATTCCTTCAAAAAGGGAAGGACTTAGGAGTATTGCTGTTAGTAGAAGTCTCACCTGACCTCTTCTTTAGCTCTGAAATTTCATTGGTAAGCATTTTCACCATCCTGATCAAGATTTCAATATTCGATGATTCCTATTTTTTAGCCTTACTAGAAGAAGGTTGAGACTTCCTACTAGTTTATTTGGATTCCTTTGATTCAACATCATCAATAATGACTCAGATAGAACACAAGTCCTTCTCAACGATGATCACTTCTGTAAATTTTAATGCCAGTGTTCCCTTTGCAGGTCTTTTAATGAATTGGGAAATTTTAGTAGGGGAGGAAGTTGTATAATAATCGATAGTAATTGAATCATGCAGTTGCATGAATAGGGGAAACCTATTCAATATACATTTGAATATTTGATTAAATTCTTTAACTTTCTCATTTCCCCCCATTTTACTATTTTTGATCTCTTTCAGTAACATGGAAGGAGTTTTGTCATCGAAAACATTGTCTAGAAATAACTTCTTGAACTCCCTCCACTTTGGACTGAATTGACAGGTAGACTATGGTACCATGTTGTTTCTATACCTTCTAATGTATAAGGAAAAATTTTGTAAGAAACATCATCGTACCTTACATCTAACAACCGTAGATGCATGTACAAGTCATCGATGTGATCTTATACCTTTGTCTTCTTTTCTGGATCTAACTTTGATAACAACTTTTCCAGATGTCTAGGCATCTTATGGAGAATGTATGGAAGAGCGAGAGGTCCTTGGGCCAACCAATCCAAGTCTTGGTTGGCCATGTCTTCATCTCTATGCTCCTCTTCCTATTCAAAATATAAAGAGTCTTCTCCTTCACTGTCTAAGCCATCAGAGCTATCATCCTAAAGAATAATGTTTTCCTTGTACCCTTTGTTAAGATGTGGAAGATGATCTTGATGCACTATATTTTCTGTGGATTCTGCTAACTCTTCAAGAGTGGAAAAAACCAAATATTCCATTATAGAAAATAATATACCAATAGGTGTTGTTTCTTTCTTCTTCAGAAACTATGAGAGATTTTGCGTTTCAAGACTTAATCCGATAGCCTTTGCGAACCAATGGGTTATAAGTCGAAGTGCCTAAATTTGTTTGTATGTAACTTTGTTTGTCAACTCCGATCCAGGTTGAGAAGATGCTCCTACTTCAGGAATAAGGGTCTAAGTGGTGCTCAAAATATTGCTACCTTGACCAAAAGAAGAATCATTTGGGTGTGTGAAATTATTGGCCATAAAAATTTGGATGCCTTCCTTCTAGCACCAACATGTTGACTGTGCTGGATACCACCAACATACAAGGGATCTCCCTGATATAAGGTCCCAACTAGACCTCACATTGTTTTGTGTAGGATTCCCATTCAAAATATGACCTGGTTGTCATTTACTTAAAGATATGCCTCAGCTTTAGCTATCAACACGAAAGAGAAGTGCAAATGTCCTTTTGAATGAGTAAAGAAGTGCACCTTGTGAATGTTTGATTGTGGATGTATCAAGGTTATCTTACCATAGAGGGGAAAACAAAACGAGCCTCTAACAGAGAAGCAATAGTACTACCCTAATGGAGACACACATGAAAGAGAAAGGCGTGTCTAACATCAAGCGAAATAGTTCATACGGATGTGACGATCATTATAAACATAATGACACACTTCTAATAAGTAAGCACCGAAGTCATCGAAATAGTTCAATTACTCCTGTATAGGTGAAAGAAAACATGAACCATAAACTTTAAAATAATAGTCTTAAAAACATTCACAATCCATGTGTGAAAATGTGTTGGCCTGGAAGGCTTCAATATTAAGAAAAATTTCCAAGATACATAAATAAAATGAACATCACTAGTTCCAATAGTGGAGCGTTAGAGCCATTACTTGCTCCCCAAAAGTACTAACTTTGTCTCTATAATTCCTTGTGGGAGAAGCCAAGGTTAAAATTCCTTTACATGATAAATTAGGATCCTTTTATAACTTGAGGTGTGACCTTTCAAATCCAAATGACTTTTGAATTTCCAACTTCTATTGACCTTTGGACTTCTACAACCTTTGGAATTCCAAAGGAATTTTGGAATTTCATATGACTTTTGGTATTACATGTCCTTTAGACTTCCATGACTCTTTAGTTCATACATGACTCTTGGGCTTCCACTTATTTGTATTTACAATAATTACAACAACACATCATGAATTCCACATCATCATTTAATGATATTATGACATGTCACTATCTTTGATGAATGGGAGTAATAGTGAATGATGACATGGACTTTATCTAGTAGTGGCATGGTTTCCACTTGTATCTACATTCTTCATGTGGCTTCAATTGTCGATGTTCTCACCCTAAAGAGGGTCTTTAATATAATGGAGTCTTCAGGGTGCTTTGATCATCAATATTCAAGTGTGTTCTTTTATTCTTTCCATGCTTCCTTTATTTGTTCTCTTTTCCTAATATTCCTCATGTGTTCTTTCCATGTTGTTCTCGAAATACCTATATCTGCAATCACTCATGATAAGAAACCATCAACCTCTAGATATCGTATTCTACCATGTTCTATGCAGACTTTATGTTCATGCTTTTCAGTGCACTCAAGAGGGACAAAAGGAGCTTATGGGTGCATTGGCACACTTTCAAAGGTTGAAGGGTTGAATGGGAAAGGCTTCGGGGCTTCGACACACATTCATGCATTCAAGAGAGAGAGGCAGCCAAGGGAGGGTGCATGGCACAAGTTTGAAGTGTGAAGGGGAAGGCTTCGAGCTTCCCAAGTGTGTTGTGCACTCAAGGGAGAGATGGAGGGCACAGGGCACACTCTTGAAGGCTGAAGGATGAAGGCTTCAGGCCTTTGGGGTGCCCTCATGCACTCAAGAGGTATAGGAGGGTGCATGGTACATGTTTGAAGGTTGAAGGGAAGAGCTTCGTGCCTTCAGAGTGCACTCATGCACTCAAAAGGTTTAGAGGTCACGTAGTGCATTGGGGAAGGCTGAAGGGTAAAGCTAAATGCCTTCAGGGTGCACTCATTTGCTCAAGGAGGGCACACTTCTTTGAATCAAAGGAGTGTGCTCAAGGAAGACTTAAGCTCTTGAAGGACACAATTTGGAGCAAAGAAGGGGGACGATGCTTAACGAGTGTGCTTTGTGATCTTGGATGGTGCATGACACACTTTTGAACAATGAATGATTCTCGATCAAGGCTTCAAAGTGAACTCATGCACTTTTGGCCTCAATTGGTTTGCTTTGAAACCAAATATTAGTCTAAGTATGAGATATAGGGAGTGGGGCAAACATGATGAGTTTTAGACATAAAATTGTGTGTGAAACATACCAACTAATCAAGAAAACTTAGACAAACTTTAACATTAATAAATAAACATCAAGACACCACTTTGTACACTCTCCCCAAGTAGAATGAGTGAAGTGTGTGCAACTGTGACCCAAAAGTGTCATTTTACAACAACAAAGATGTTACGACCATGAAATGTACCTAAAGCTGTTTTAACCAATGCTATGACACTTGAGACCATTCAAGGACACTTGAAGCACATAGAATAACATGATACAACATTTGATGCTCAAATCGACACTAGGTATGAAGGTGAAAAGAGGCTCCAAAATTTGATTGTAGTGAACTTTTGGAAGGTGTTATAGCAGTGACAAAAAGATTCAAACCAATTTTCTTCAGGAATAGCCTCAAGCATGCTAGCAAGATCAACCAAAACAATTTGAGCTAAATATGCAAGGGAAACCAAGATGATGTGAGCCAAATATGTAAGGGAAACCAACACAATATGAGTTGGTTAAGGATTTTCCAATGGACATGAATGGAGCCAACATAAAGGAAAATTTAAACATCATACATTTTGGTGCATATGTTTGCTTGATTAGTGTGGATTGTTTGGAAAAAAAACATGATGTCCTAGAATGCTACAACAAGGAATTCACTTAACTTTATGAGGGGAAATAAAATAAAGTTCAAGGAATTCCAAGGCCTATGTCCATTAGATAAATTTCATCCATGTAGTTGAAAAAGAGTTTCAAGAAATGGTGTGAGGTTTATGCAACCCATATGGAAGAGGTAGAAAAGGATAAACTATCAAGAATTGATGACCATATAGTATTAAAAGAGTATAAGGATGTGTTTTGGAAATTTATAGGATTACCACAAAAGAGGAACATTGACTTCTCCATTGATTTGGTGCCTAGAGTTGCCCAATGTCGAAGACTCCTTATATGTAGAAATTCCTTGTAGATTCAAACTGCAAATTGTAATATATTAAAACAATTGACTTGAATCTACTCTAGTCATCAGTGGAAACAATAAATGATTGATAAAATCATGAAGCATAAAAGAGGAAGAATTTGACCACACATTAAAAAAAAAAAAAATTATGGGGAAGGTCGCAGCTAAAAACCCCTGCTATCTGTATATTTCATTAATAGGAAAATATGAGAAGATTACAATTCTTTTCTCAAGCCCAAGCAACCTCTGCACCATCTCAGTCTATCCCATTGGTTCCCAGACAAGCTCAAGCTAATAATTAGCCAATTTTTCTGCCTGCCAAGCTCTTATTCCCTTGCATAGTTTCCTTGGGAATTATCCCATATTTAATTGGGAAATTCCACAAATATGAATTGTGTAATCCTCATAGGCCTCCCTCTGATTGTGTGCACCACTTGTACAATTCATATGATTATACAACTGATAATACATTGTCCTTGAACTCCAATTTCAACTGGGTATTTCTCTAATCTGACATGCATGAGTTAACTATGAGTGAATCTTTAGTTTACTGGTTGATCACTACAGGTTACACCCAATGGTGGATCTCCCACTAATTCCTCCATTAGTTGGAGCTAGTTTAAATGATTTTAACTCAGTTAAACTGAATTAAATAATTACAACTCAAAATAAAATCAACCAAGGCTCCTATAAAGTAGGAGACACTCTACATGACTCTAGTTAGACCCTCAACTCGAATTAACTGAGCCAAATAAGTCAAATTAACTTAGTTAACTATTACAAGTTGTCATGAGATATGGAATCACAATTTAATTCCTAATTTAATTCAAGGACAAAATTAAATTAGGATTTTCTTGTTGCATTTTCAACACTCCTTCTCAACAAGAAAGGGATTATCTGCTACCCGATCTTGCCTCTGTGAAACTTGAATTTTCATCTTGACAATGCCTTTGTCAAAATATCTGCATCTTTCTCCTCTATAGGCATGTACTCCAGTGACATGATTCTCCTCTGCACACAATAACGTAGAAGGTGATACCAGATGTTGATGTACTTGGAACGATCATGAAAAACTAGATTCTCAAAGAGTTTGATGTAACTCTAATTGTCAAAGAGTTTATTTTTATTTATTTATTTATTATTATTATTTTTATTATTATTTTCTTTCATTGGATAAATGAAGTTAGAATTAAGTAATTCAATATTGAATAAAATTAATATTATAACATTCTATTATATAACTAGAATAAAAATAAAAACCCCTTCACCTATCTACATGATTAAATAAATTAAAAATTAAAAAGGAATTAAATAATTTAATTTAATATCCTAATGAAAATATTTTAATAAATATAACATTCTAATATATAAATATTATAATTAGTCTTTATTCTCTAAAATTAGGATAGTATTCTATTATTAGAAGTAATTACCTTTGACTTATTAACAATATATAATCTAGCCGTTATATAGCCGTTGATGGTAAACCTAGCCATTTGAATATTTGCTCTCCCTATTTATTTTGCAGCCATGATCTGACTCCTAAACTTGTCCTGACGATGAACCACATTGGTTGGTTCGAAACGCGTCGACAAAGGTTTTCTTCATGTGATTTTCGCCGAAACTCTTCTTGTAATAATTAAAATAACAAAATATAAAGTAAAACAATTAAAATAATAGAATATAAATTAAAACAACTATGACCCTAATAAACTATAATTCAATAATAAATTAATAAATTAATAATCCCTAATATCTGTCGGCAATGCATCTCATACATCTATTTATTAAACTGAATAATAAGATCAATTTTCCACTTATCTTTCACATCCTGAAGATGAACCACCGATGCTAGTTCGAAATGTCGGCAAAAAAGAAACCTAATGCAATGAATCCGGAAGATGATCTACATAGTCATCCATTTAATCATATATATGTAAAAAATAGGCGAATCTTTAACCAAATCGACGAATATGTTTTTTCAGAAATGTCCAAAAATTAGCTTATTAGCGAAATTTAGCCCCTAAAATTTTCCCTGCTATCCAACCTATATTGGCTTCCTTAGAAGGGAAGTGGGATAGCCTGAGGGATTTCTAGCAGAGAATGGGGTACACATTCTTGGGTTGTGAAAGCTAAGGGGAATGAGAAATTGTTGGTTGGAATTGCTATTGGAGTTTGCAAGTACCTTAGCCTAGCCAATTATTGTATTAACTATGAGACCTAGTTAGCTTAGGTAGCCTTTGTGGTTGTGGAGTGTAGGTTTTAAACATGCACAATGAATTCCTGCAAACATATTCTCAATATAAAACATAAAATATTCAATAGCACACACATAAAATTTGCACAAAGATTTTATCTTGAAAACCCAAAAATGGTAAAACTAGATTGTTTTTTCTATATATCTCAATGATTACATAGTTGCCATACAATTCCCTCTTAAAATAGACCTTCCTTCTAAGGAAAAAAACCCTAACATATTTTTTATTTTTATTTTTCTTTTATTTATTTATATTTATATTTTTTTTTTATTTTTTTTTTCAGATATGTGACTTAATGATGAATTGTCCAAATTGACTATGAAATTACAATATTTTATAAGGCATTTTTTCCAGAAATTTCACTTTGGGGAAAGAAGAACACAACAAACCATGCAAAAAATATAACACATATCCAAAATGGAGTCATAGAAACAAATTAAAGGGTAAGTTGTTGTTGAGAGAGTTATATTAGCATGATCTATGGTTGGTTGGAATGTTTGAGTCCTACAACAGTTTGTGCCATTTACACAAGATACATGTTATGATTATGGTTTTACGTGCTTAATGTTATGTTATATTTTTTTTACACATGATGTTTATGGTTTATATGTGTTTATGAATGTTATAATATTTTTCTACCTATTCTATATGTTGCATATCATGGTAATATGCATTACGGATTCATGTAGGAATAATTATGGTACTAGGGGTACCTTATTGAAGGGTTTTTGCTTAGTAGGGTGACCAAGATGTGAAATTCAGGTATTAGAGCATAGTATATGGTTATACAAGCATTTAGGAAGGTTGTAATGGTATAATTAAAGGTATACGAGTTATATTAAGTAATAGGTTCAAAATAATTTTTAATTTTTACCATATGATTACCAGAATTGATAGTATTGTGGCTTAGATAAGAGTATGGACACATGGCATCTAGGTGTTTTTGGTCTTTGGAATTGGACTCTAGTATTGGAGGTTGCCAATTTTTTGATGGAATGTTTTCATTTAATTGTTTGGATAATTTCTTTCTCAATATGCGTTTGATGAATGTCTTGTTTCCAAGGAGACTTTTTAGATTGTACTCAAGTCACTTATTGGGAAAAACTCAATCTTATGGGCGAATTGTGCCAATTATGTGTACTAGATATAACATAAAATTGGAGCTAGCACAATTGATTCCTATGGATCAACAACATGTAATATTTGAGGTTAAATAACTTGAGGACCAAACATTTTTGTTTGACTACAACATATGTAAAGTTTCAACCCTCTTTTGGTGATGCAATTACATATAAGAGCATTGAGCCATGGGATGCCTTCAACTTCCAAATTTGGGTCCTTTAAGGATGTGGTAAAAAAAAAACCCTCTTCTTTAGTTGATTCACTCTCGTCATATTGTGGTGATATTTAAAGAGGTGCCAACATTGGAGGTCATAGAGCTAGAGACCAAATAATTTCTCTCTTTTTCCTTAAGAATCTTTCGTAATTTATCAATTCAATAATATTCGGCCTAGATATCATACCTATATAAGTGGATTCACATGAAATAGACATATTTTGTGGTATATCTGTATTATAATCTTTCTTTATAGTTAAATTTACAATAATGACAATTATTAGAAGGTTTTAAAGGTGTTTCCCCAACTTTGGGGCCAAGTAAGTCCCTTTATTACCCCATTGTTCCTTGAATGTAACCCAACCGCTATGACTATCATGAAAAAGTGAGTATGGGTGCACCTAACAACATTATGGAATTCATGAGTTTTTAAAGAAATAAAGATCACACAGGGTTGAATTATAAAAGTATATCCCAAGGGGTCTAGTTTGGGTCGTTTCCCATATGCCTACTTAGGTATTGAGATTTATCTTAGTAAAGGGTTTTCAGACAAGATGATACTAAGAAAATGATTTTTTTTCTAGAGTCAAGCCTTGGACTATGAGAACACATATTTTCAATCCTAAATTTACCATAAAATAGGAAATCTTCAAGATACTTGTTTAAAACATGAGTTCACCCAAAGAAGGATATCAATTAGGGCGAAGAAGTGCATGCTAAAGATCTAAATCCTCCCTTGCATGATAAGGAATAAGAAATGAATACAAGGATTTTCAATTTAGTGGAAGTTATTGTCAATAAATGGATTCATGAATCTAACATTTCTAACTATAAGAAGGACTTAGTTCCACATTAAATGATAAAACTCATCATTTTGATCTACAAATATATCTAGTAGAACCTTCTTTGAAGGAATTGATTGAAGTAAAAAAAAAAAAAAAGAAGATAAAGGATTTTGTTCCCATTAATTTTTGCTCTCTTTTTAACTATTATTAGTTAAAAATACTTATTGTATAGTTTTTATGAATACTCTATTTTATTTCCCATGGAAAAATCATAGTTTTCATTAATAAATCAGAAAATTACATGTTGTAGATGCAAATATCATATGTATAATAGTGGGCATAAGCCACTTACAAAGCAAAACTCCAAAAGGAGTACCTGTAAAAGCCCAAAAAACCGACTTCAAATCATTACAATAAACGGGTTTGATAAACCCCAACAAACTTGAAAAGAATAGGTGCCTAAAAACCCCAAAGAGGCAAAACAATATCCGGCAAAGACCTGTGACAGTCACATACGCTCGCTAAGGAAAATCTTCCAAATCCAGTATATGATCAGGGCACAAGCCACCCATAACTCGAAATGCCCCGGAACATGTCTGTAGAAGGAAATAGGGCATAAACCCCAAAGCCGCTACAACCAAAAATCAGTAGTACAACACTAGGAAAGTGCCCATGGTGGTGACAACAAATGTTGAACCATCTGGACCACGAACAACTAAACCCTGGCGTCGAACTACACAGGCATGTGAGAAATACTCCTGCAAAAAATCGGCGGTGGTTGTGAACAGAAGCCCCAGAGGCCTGGTTAGGAAAGAAAGGCACGAACCATGGGAAGATGCAGCTAGGGTAGCTACCCCTCCCCCACTCCTTCAAAACTCTCCCCCTAAAGTAGGAAGATATCAGAACCCATGCGTATAAAACCACCACCAAGCGTCGATAACAACATTCGGAATCCCCCAGAGACCAGGCCAAGAATCAGTGACACGAAGCATGGGAAAAGGCGGCTTATCCTCCACGCCCCAGCGCCCTCATCACTCCAACTACCAACAATTTGCATTCCAATACTCCGCCACTAAGCATCATCAGTAGATGCGGAAGCCACCAAATCCCCGGCCAAGAAGCAGAGGCACGAACCAGGGGAAGATGCTGTTAGGGTTCAGCCTCCTCGCCCCTGATCCCTCAAATCCACCCTCCCATTTTTATGAATAATCTTATAGTAAATGCATAATATAACCTCTTTCCTTCATATAAATGAAAAAATTCAAAATTTTAAGTTAAAAAAAAAGAAGAAGAAATAATTAAAAAATTTACTTATTTTTCTTTGACTTATTTTTTGAAATAATGTCATGTGAAAAAATAGACAAAAATATATAATGATGATGATAATTAACATCCACTAAGGCCTATATGGTTTATCAAACCTTAAGAAGGTAAGAGATTAAATATAATTCTTTAACATTGTATTTCTATGCTAAAAAATAAGTGAGAGAAGCATTCTAAGATCACCATAGTTATTTGAGTTAAAAGGTCAAGAAGGTTGGTAGTGTGACAAATATTTGGAAAATTAGATTTAATGTGAGTATAATATGGACAATCTAAGAGAGAGCACCTTTCATCTTCAGCCATCCTAGGATTGCACATGTGACAAACTCTTTCATCCCATGGTGTTTTGGGAATTGAACAACACCCAGTTTCACTATTAAGCTCATAAGAGTTAGTTTTGATAGTGGAAATGTTCACTTTCTTCTTAACACTAGTTAAGGTAGAGAGATAATTTTGGTTTTTGAGATTGGGGTTCATCACCTCCTTATAATAACACAATTACCTTTCTCTCTCTAGCTCTTTATTTCCCCACAATTTATCCTTATGTTCAGAAGTAATAATATTTTTAATATTATTCAAATTATGCAAGATGATCTCCTCTATTCCCCAATGGTCTAACACAAACTGAGCATCCTTATGCCACCCTCACTTGAGTCAAAGATGGGGGTTTTGGATAAAGTTAGAGGAAATTTTAAGAAAACTCTTTGCATCCATGTTGTATAAATTCTTCTTGTACATAAGATACCTGGTGATAGCCATGCTTTAAATGAGGGAAATACTTGCTTCAATGAGGAGGATAAGGTAGGCAATATTTTATTTAATTTTGAGGTTGTATGTTATATACTTTTGGATTTGTTCAATCTTCCTCCATGACTCTCTGGATATATTGCAACCCCAAATCTCACATCCATATGAAATAACGAGAGTGACAAGAGTCTCAAAGAGGAGCTTCTTTTATCACAACTCCAAAGATATTCCTACTTACAATTGTTTTCAAGCTCATAATAATCTTTCCAACTTCCATTTATAACACTTCAACATTTTCTATGATCATTGTTAAACAATGTTGCGAAAATCATGATTTAATCACAATTTTTTGAAAAATCTTGCCATTTTTTCCGTCAATTAAATGAGAAATCATGATTTTTTCCCAAAAACTTAATTTTTGTATATATATTTTTTAATTTTGCCAAACTTTTTCCTATTTTCACCGATTTTATCCCAATTTTTACGATTTTTTCTTTTTTCAAACTATCACCAATTTAATCTCTATCACAATTATCACAACATTACTATTAAAAACACAATACATATAGTTTTAAATTAAATTTTAAATAAAACAAATATTATTTAATAAATATTTTAAAATTTAATGATGTAAGGTTTTGTTTTCTATACTTTAACAATATACGTTTAGAATTAATTTAAAATATTTTCCATTATGAAAATAAAATATGTTTTTTAATATATTCCTTTTCTCACCATAAAGGCATATAATAATAATAAATTTAATATTTTATAAATAATGATTAAATAAATGGTAGGTATTTTATTTCTATTGATTATTTTAGAATATTTTTAGGAATATTTTAATAAGTTTATTATTTTATAAATAATGATTAAATAAATGGTAGAGATTTTATCTCTATGAACTATTTTAGAATATTTTTATGAATATTATTAGGAAGATACGTGTGAAATAATCGTTTTTAACAATTTTATTATTTTATAAAATTAAATAAATGGTAGGGATTTTATCTACATGGATTCTTATAGAATTTTTGTAGGAATGTTGTTAACATCCACCATGTCCTCGGTGGGAATTGAGCCTAGGTGGGGAGGATTCTATTCCTTCCTCCAACCACGTGGGATAACCCCAATTGACCTTAATCATGGATTTTACCTCCACTTTACCATGGAGATTCTTAATTTGTAAATAGGCTTTGTCATAATACCATGGCTTATCAATACCACATGCCCAAAGACCATAACTCACTTCATAAGACATTTTTAAATTGATCAATTTAATTAAAAGAGTAAAAAGATCATAACTACTTTGGAGATAAATATCAACCATTGATTTGTGTATGTTACTATGAATATTCTAGAATATTTAATGAAGGTAAAATCCCTACCATCTAATAATTATTGATAATTAAACCAAAATTCTAAAAGTCTTATTCCAACAAACATGCCTAGCTTATTGTAAAAATCCCTACCATCCACCTAATAATTACTAGTACAACCACATTAAAAATATTGATGTTGTTGATATAGCCAAAGGGTTCATAAATATAACCAAAAAAACTATTGCAACAGGGATAATGTCTTATTGATGCACACATTTACCTAATTAACCATGCATAAAAAGGTTATGGGTCAACTTTAACTTAAGATTTTTTATTTATTTATTTTTTAAATGAATGTTATAAATAATAATGACGAAATTATTGTGGAGGAACTTATTAGAATTGAAATAATCTCAAATCCCTAGGAAATTGGTGAGTGGGGAGCCACTTGGCATGAATCTAATTTTTTAAATTTATTAAATGTAATGGACAATTTTTCTAAATAAAATTGTAATCTAACTTATACACGAAATGACCTTTTTCACGACCATTTAATTTTAATCAAAATCTAAGAAGATTTTTAAAAACTTGAGTTTATATTGTTTAATTTATATAATTAGAGTGCCTTGGGGTTTTTAAGGGCAATGAATACATTTATGCATTCAAAATTGTATTTTAAACAACATAAAATCTTGAAATTGTATTACCATATTTTGGTGAATTCTAGTGAAAAAGGTTATTTTGTCAATAAGTTAGATTAGGCTAATAAAATTTGGTTATATATAAATGAATGTTATAAATAATAATGAGGAACTTATCATCAAGGAACTTATTAGAATTGGAATAATCTCAAATCCATAGGAAATTGGTGGGTGGGGAGCGAGGAATCTAATTTTTAAAATTTATTAAGAGTCAATGCAACCTAACAAACACTTAAATACACTACATCTCTTGATAAGCATTAATACTAAGCCTATGTTGAACATATTTCCTTGAGAATCAATCTAGGCCCTCAATTTAAAAAATTAAAAAAATGTGAACATCCTCATCCGCCTTAAGTTGAAATAAGAAGCCTTGGACAATTAATAATTAAGTTAAAATTTGGTAGTTCTACTCCAATATCTATATATATATATATATATATATATATATATATATATATATATATATATATATATATATATATATAAAATAAGTAATATAATAAAAATAATAATTTAAAGTAAAGTTATAAATTTGGTCAATTTTTATTATTTTTTTAATCTTGGTAATATGAGATGTATTATAATGGACAGATGCCTATCAAAGTTTATAAACCATTTAATTTATATGTCTATACTAGTATAGCCATATCTTAATCTGATTGATGCCTAATGTATCAACCATTTAATATGGCTATACTAGAATAGACATATCTTAAATTTTTTACTTATAATTATGTTGAAGGGTGTCTATTTTGGAATAGGGTTTCTAGAATTTTATTATGTAGATAGGTGTGCTTATTTTGGAACAGGGATTCTGATATTTTAATTTAATCACCAATAATTATTAGGTGGATGGTAGGGATTTAACCTCCAAAAAAATATTCTAGAATATTTTTAGTGATAGTTACAAATAAAAGGTCGAGATTTATGTCGAAGATAGTTATGATCTTTATCCTCTTTTAACTAAATTAATTAATTTAAAAAATGTCACATGAATAAGTGTCATATAAAATGAGTCATGGTTTTATAGGCATGTGGTATTTATAAGCCATGGTATATGACCATGATCTTGTAACAAATCTTGTTTACACTTTAAACATGTTCATGGTAAAGTGGGAATGAATTTCCACGGTTCAGAACATTGTTACATGTTTTATAAATGTATATATGTTTTAATTTATTTATTGGTTCTTTTTATAATTATTATTAATAATAATTTAAAATAAAGTTAGAATTGAGTTAATTTTAATGAATTTTTTTAATCTTGGTAATGTGAGATGTATCATGAAATAAATGTTTTGATGCTTATAATAGATGGATGCATATGGGTAACAACCATTTAATTTATATGGATATACTAATAAATATTTTCTATACTTATATGTATTTATTGCTACATATTATTGTGTAGCGTACAAAATTGATTATCCTAATATACATTAGAATTATGGTTATTTTTGTTCATAACATGGTAATATAATTTTTGTTTGTTCCCTGTTGGTTTTTTTTTTTTTGAGAAAATGTAAGTATTAATTATCGAAGAATAATAAAAGAATATTAAAGTAATATTTGTATGTTTCTAAATTGTAATAGTTATGGATTTGGTTTTAGGTACCCGCAGTCAATTTCATTTATCTCTAACAACCCCTTTAACTCATTTTGTGAGTTTGGTCCCTCTTCCTTTTGCTTTTATTCGCAAGGATTCTCCATAATGCAGACCACTCCATGTCTAACTTTTCTAGGTGTGATGATAACCTTATTTAAGATTTTTTTTTTTATGGGAAAAAAAAATTCTAACATAGCAGGTCTAGCTCTAGTCTTAGGTTATTTTAGTATTTATTATAGAAATGTGGTGAAAAAGGGGGACCTCGATGGAAAATATCCTTGAAAATGGTTGACAAAATTCTAGCTCTTCCCATAGACATAGGAAAAGACACATATTACTTTATACTTTCTACAAATATAATGACATCATATGTAGATTTAATGTCTTTTAGCCAAAAGTCATTGATCTACACCAATGGATCTCTTGTATGCAATTCAAAATCCAGGAGGAAGCTTATATCTACCCTTGCACACAAAGATTCTTCATTGTGGAGTTTGACATTGTAATATAGATATTGAATTCTTCAATTTGGTCCTTTGTTTTGGTGAATTCCAAGCTTTGTATAAAGGTCTAGACTCCAACCTTCAACTCCACTTTAAATTCCCACTCCATTGCTTTAGTTTGAGTATGCTTTCCTAGCATATCACTATTTTTTTTTGGATATGGCTCTCTTAAGTGTTGGACATGTGTTTCATCCTTGTACCTAGACATAGTCACATTCTAATAGGGGTTTAGAGGGAAACTAGTCGCCTAGACGGGTGGGGCATGGGTGGCCAATCTAAGACCCTTTGTTGTGAAGGAAAATCCTCGCTATGGACAGAGATGATCCCTCTAGCCCAATGAGCGGGTCTAGAAACAAATGAGACAATCTACAAGACACTTTCCTAGACTATAATTGAAATTAAAGAAGAGGAAGGAGACCTACCTCGTTCTGATGCTATGATGTATTCCTTTGTTGAATATCTTAATCGCTCGCTCCCTTAGGCTCAATATTTTTTGTTCATGGCATTTGAATACTCGCATAAGAGACCAAGAACACAACAAAGCATAAAAGTGCAACCATAATAATTCAAATGTAATCCACTTAACAAATCAAGGAGCATTAAGATAAATGAAGCATCAACATAAACATTTATGGAAAGTGAACCAACAATTGTATATATTAAGAAATTGAAAATGGAAGCATACAACCTATGCCTTGATGTTTAGGCCTTCCTTTGGGTGGATATCCAATTCCAAGCAAAGATTCTTTAAGCACTCCTTCTCCAAGCTAGAAATGGGAGGCATGTAAGCACAATCTTAGCATAGGGATGTAGAAATCAATGACCAACCATTTGGGAATGGAGGGGGATGAATTTATAGGTAGGGAGAGGGAGTTAGGACCTCCTCAAAGATAGAGGAAGGTCCACATATTAAGGAGGAAGCTCATAGGGATAAGATCAAAGGGTAATATTGGGAGAATTCAACCACATCCACAATGAACAACATCCAACACGTCGTTCTAGAAGCCTCTAGATCACGAAGCTTCTCCTCCAATTTGGCAAAACCTACCAAAAGGAGGCCAACACGAATGTATAACTGAGCAACCTGCCATCAACACGGGTAGGTAGTGGAGCAAAACACATTGACACCAGAAATTAGGTTTTAATGCAACTTTGTCCAAAATGAGCTCATGACAACTTTCCTTTGATTCTTCACAGAGGTTTTGATCTGTATATAATGATGGATATTTTGCACAATAGTCAATGTTTTGGCACTTCGGGAGATGGCCCAAGAAGTGAATAGGAGACATGACAAAATACTGTGTAACAGATGCCCACTAAAGCATGAAGGCAGAACAGGGAGTGATGGTTGAGCTACTTTACATGTTAGTGCAAGGATGAGAAAAACACCATCAGGAGACTTGCAAATCAAGCATATATGTATACATATCTAAAATATGATGATCATGCATAACAATACATGAATAAGAATCTAATGATATATGAATCTACAGTATGGAAGTAACCATCCGAATAAGAGGGATCAAGTGTAAGGATCCTCGGTGTGGTTGCAACCATCCGAATAGAAAGGATCATAAATATGGACCCATGGTATGGTTGCATCCATCCATCTAGCAGAAACATGTATACAATCATGAATGACTCATAACTCCACACAACCTAGATTCTATTAGAAAAAATCCAGGGTCTTGCGCTCCATCTTGACCCAATCAATGTAAGAATTCTAACATGTGAATAGATATGTTGAAGTCAAACATGATAGAAAACGACTTGATTAACGGTTAATGATGTAAACCTTTAACAGGTACGAGAGAAACCACCAGTAATGACAATGGCTCTTAAGGTACAATCAACACAATCCACAAATGTGAATAATGGAGCTGAAGTCGAACACTTGTGAAGTCATCCGATCAAAGGTCAATGATGTAAACTTGTCATGGAATGCGAAGAACTTGCCATTGAGGCATGCAATCTCTAAGGTACTAGAAAGGAGTTTCTAGATCATCTTACCAGATAATGAGCTGAATTCGATGGGAAGTGATCCATTGAAGGAGGGTCGTAATGAATCCCATTGTCATGTCCCTTCTCAAATGAATTAGTCACAGGGTGCAATAACACAATTTTGGCATCAATTTTGGCTTAAGAGGCGGACCTCACACGCAGAATTTAGAAACTATAGGTAGTTCGATTTATTTCTGGTAGCTAGTGGAATGTGGGGTCCACCACATGTCTAATTCAAACTTGGCTAAGGAATGCGTTGGAGGGAATTCAAACTAGTGGAAGGAGGGGCCCACAAGAGGCTAAGGGGGTCCAAAGTGATAAAAGAGGATGGAGCTCTCATTTTGGAGCATTATGATTATTTGACAAACAAACTTACCCTTATACGCTCTGCTGCTTAGCGAGTCTACTAATTGTTTAGACACGACTCTTCCACATGGAAGATTCAACCTCTACCTTGGGGGACTATCTATGCTTGCCTAGGGAGGTTGTTCCACAGAGGTTGTAGGATTTTCAACATCTATTCACAGTTCATCCAACCACGCAAAGGAAGGGACTAGGTACTTTTTGGGCAGCCAGAAATACAAAGAGGAGGATTGAGCCAGCCAGGAGGTCCCTAACTTGCTGGGAGTTCCAGAAGCAAGCAAGGTAGAGGGATGAGGGTATTTTCTCAGAGTTTTACAGCCAGCCTGTCAATACACACAACAATATGCATTTCTAGGTAGAGGGACTACGTAGTGGCCTCTAGTAGCAAATTCGTGGGGCTTAGGTAAGCAGCCATTAGGGCCAAGGTCCATCAGGGAGCAAGGGATCATATACTACCGATGAAAGCAACAATTGAGGGGTGTTTCCAAGTGTATTTATAGGTTGTTTCCTGCAAGTCAAATTTGGTAGTAGTAGCTAGAGAGGGGTTCTCAAGAGGCCAAAAATCCAAATTCAAAATTAGAGAAATTCCCTTTTGGATTTTGCTAGGTTTTGTCAAAGGAGTCTAAGGCTGAAAGGACATAATTTTCTAGGCATTTTATAGGCACATTCCAGCAGGCCGAAATTAGTAGAACAATAGTTTTCAAGGACAACATAGTGCATAGTGGTGCAGTAACTGAACAACCATCTTTCTAGCTATTCCATCACTTCGGTTTGGTCCATCTTGTCCTTGAGACAAGCCCAGGTGCACGACTTCATTCATATATTGTACTCATGCTCTCATATTTCATAATATATGGCTCAATAGTTCTAGTTTTATAGTGTTTCATGGATGTTTGATACATGTTTTTAATTTTATGTTGCTACACTGTTTGTTTATTTGAAATGTCACTTAAATTCATATTTAAGAACATTACAGTGGTATCAGAGCCTAACTCTTGGCTCAGTTGTGGGGTTGGTTTCATATGAGAGGAGAAGACCAGGAGAACATTGCTTACCGGAGGCAGAGGTATGGGAGTAGAGAAAGGTAGCTAGAAATTACACCATACATGGAGGAAAGAAGGAAAATAATGGTTGGAGAGGAGGAAATGATAGAGCCCAAGAGTAGGGAGGAGATGGCTTTCGATAGCCTCTTGAGGGATTTTGGTGACTTAGCCAAGGAGCAAAAAGACACGCTGGAGGAGATCAAATCACAGAGCTGAGACAGAGCAACACCTAGATAGTTTTTGTGTGGGGAGACTTCCAGGGCTTCTCAGCCCTTCAATCATTCCTCGCCAGTAGTGCAGCGCCCTTCAGTGAGTGTTCCCACTAGGGCCACACTACCCTCCTTCGCACCAATAACACAGATCGAACCAACAAGGGAGGAAGACACTCCCCAAATGAGGTATTAATTCAAAGAGTAGTAGGCAATGGACGAAGATTTCAAAGAAGCCCTCTCCTTTAGAGATTATTGCAATCTCAAGAAGAGCAAGAGGAACAAGGGGTATGGAGGACGTGGGACCCAAAAATATGAGCTATAGAGAACTATAGGGAGGATGTACTTCCCTACATTTGATGGCACTTCCAAGTGCACAACTAGTGCTGGGGTTGAAAAGATGGACACATACTTTCAACTCAACAGGATGATGAACAGGAGGCCATTAAGATGGAAGAACTACAATTGAAGGGGGAAGCCCATGACTGGTGGTTTCATAGCCTAACCACTTTGGGGCATGCCCAGATAGTTTCGTATGAGGACTTCACCAGGAGGGTGGTGGAGTGATTTGATCAAAGGGATCCGGAGGCATCCTTCAGGGAGAAGACACAACTGTGCCAAACAGGAAACCGAGAGTAGTATATTTCTGATTTTTTGTGTGTGTCAGTGATGGTTTTAGATCTATCCAAGGCTAGGAGGTATACACCTTCATTGAGGGTTTTCTTGAGCCTTTGTGTGGACTGGTGAAGTCACATAGACCCTCTACACTATAAGAGGCGGTGGTGTGCACCAGATATTTGCAGGGGGCCATCCCTAAGACCAAAGCACCATTCCCTACATGAACCCCTTTCCCACAAAAGGGGCATGAGACTAGAACCCCACCACCGAGGACCACACAGGGGAGGGGGAAACTAGATGAGAAGACACAAAAGGACCTCCGAAGGAGGAAGCTATGCTTCACATGAAGAGAGCCATGGGCACCAGGCCATAGGTGCACAGCGGGTAGAGCACATTACATTGAGGTCTTTTCTAACAGTGACTAGGAGGACGAGGTGGAGAAGGATTGTGGTGGGGAAAAAGAAGAGAGTTCGAGGGATAGAGAGACACCACCACCACCACCTCCATAGGGAGGGGCATCTCCTACCTCAACAAGGGGAGTCCTTGCATCTCTATGTGAGATTACTAAACTTTTGACACTCCAGATTAGAGGTACGGTACAGGGATAGAGGGTGTTGGTACAAGTTGATAGTGGGGCTACCCACAACTTCATAGATGCATAGCTGGTTTAGAGGAGGGGCCTCACCATGGCAGAGTTTAAGGGATTCTCCATCCTAGTGCCAAATGACCGTACCATCTAGTGTACCAGATCTGTTCCCTACTTGATAGTGGTTATGGGAAACTACTCGATAACAGACCACTTCTTTGTGGTCAATGTGCTAGACACCAACATGGTGATGGGTGTCCAATGGCTGTATTACCTTGGGAGAGTTACGACAGATTGGAGGAAACCTGAGATGGAGTTCATGGGGCCAGATGGAAAACTAGTGGTTTTGAGAGGCATGTAGTCTTATCCGCCTCAAACAGTTTCGGTCCACAGGATGGAGGCAGATCTTCAATATGGGGACACTGCATGGGTAGTCGAGTTGAGGATCTCAAAGGCTGGGGGACAGGCACAACCACTACTAGAAGACATACAAGCTCTTTTGGACAAGTACACAGTGGTGTTCAAGGACATTCCACCAGGGTAGCCACCAGATAGAGGGTTTGAGCACACCATTGAGCTAGAGCTAGGTATACAGGCAGTCATCACTACTCCTTACAAGCACCACAAAGCCTATAAGGACGAGATAGAGAAGGCTATTCAGTAGCTGCTTGCTTTGGGTCACATCAGGCCTAATTCCAGTCCTTTTTCTTCTTCTGTAGTGTTGGTGAAGAAGAAGGATGGGACCCTCAGGATGTGAATAGACTACAAAGCCCTTAACAGGAAGACCCTCAAGAACGGTACCCCATTCTCCACATTGATGAGCTGATGGATGAGCTTAGAGGAGCCAAGTACTTCTCTAAGATCTCTGTGCATTCTGGGTACCACCAGATCAGAGTTCAGGATTAGGACATCCCCAAGACAACATTCAGTGCCATTATGGGCACTTTGAGTTTCTGGTCATGCCATTTGGGCTGACCAATTCTCCTGCCACAATTCAGTCTTGCATGAACCACATCTTTCAGGGGCAACCGAGGAGGTTCATGCTAGTGTTTTTTGATGACATCTTGATCTATAACTGAACATGGGAGGAGCACCTCCAACACTTGGAGGAGGTATTGCGCATTCTAGAGGAGCAACAATTCTATGACAAGCTCTCTAGGCCTAATTCTAGTCCTTTTGCTTCTTCTATAGTGCTGGTGAAGAAGAAGGATGGGACCCTCAGGATGTGCATAGACTACAAAGCTCTTAACAGGAAGACCCTCAAGAACGATACCCCATTCTCCACCTTGATGAGATGTGGATGAGCTTAGAGGAGCCAAGTACTTCTCTAAGATCTATCTGTGTTCCGGGTACCACCAGATCAGAGTTCGGGATTAGGACATCCCCAAGACAACATTCCAGTGCCATTATGGGCACTTTGAGTTTCTGGTCATGCCATTTGGGCTAATCAATACTCCCTCCACATTTCAGTCTTGCATGAACCACATCTTTCGAGGGCAACTGAGGAGGTTCGTGCTAGTGTTTTTTGGTGACATATTGACCTATAACTGAACATGGGAGGAGCACCTCCAACACTTGGAGGAGGTACTGCGCATTCTAGAGGAGCAAAAGTTCTATGACAAGCTCTCCAAATGTGAGTTTGGATTTATAGATATGCTTTATCTCAGGCATATCATTGGAGAAAACGGGGTGAAGGTTCATGAGGAGAAGATCCAGGCCATCCGAGATTGGCCAGTACCTCGAGATGCGACCACGCTGAGAGGCTTCTTGGGCATTTTCACTTACTATAGGAAGTTTGTCAAGGGGTTCTCACAGCTGGAAACACCCTTGAATGACTTGACCAAGGAAGGGGCCTTCGTATGGAATCAGGGAGCATAGGTTGCTTTCAATCACCTCAAGAAGGTGATAAGCAATTTCCTTGTTTTGGCACTCCCAGATTTTTCCCAGCCATTCATGGTGGAGTGTGATGCATCAGGGGTAGGAGTTGGAACCGTATTGTCACAGGAGGGGCACCCCATAGATTTCGAGAGTTGGAAGCTCCTACCGCATGAGATGTCATATTATATATATGACAAGGATATGATGTCCATCATACATGCATTGGCCAAGTTCTGCCAGTACTTGGTGGGAAACCAATTCAGAGTGAAGACTGATCACAACAGTCTTCGACATTTCATGGGACAACAGGGCCTCAATGACAGGCAATAGAGATCGGTCAGTAAGGTGCAGGCCTACGACTTCGATATTGAGTATGTGCGAGGCAAGCACAATGTGGCAACGCTCTATCGAGGAGACCAACTAGGTTATCTCTTATGAGCATCTACCAGGATTAGAAGGCTTAGCTGTTGGTTGAGTACTCCAAGGACAGGAAGGCCTGCGAGGTGCTAGAGGGGACACATGTAGATGAGCACTACTATGTGATGGATGAGGTCATCTATTACAAGGGGCCCATTTACTTAGTGCCCAACTTGCAGTTGAGGGAGAGGGTACTCTAGGTAGCTCACGATTCACCATTGTCCAGACACCAAGGGTTCTGGAAGAATTACATGGCTATTTAGGAGAGGTTCACATGGAAAGGCATCAAGGAAGACGTGTTGCAACACGTGAGGGGGTGTGAGGCCTTCCAGTGGAATAAGGGGGAGCTGACTCACCCTACAAGGCTATTACAGCCACTTCCCATTCCATAGGGGAAATGGGAAAGTATCTCGATGGATTTCATCACAGGGCTTCCCACAGTACAAGGGAAGGATTGCATATATGTGGTGGTCGACAGTCTGACCCAATTTACCCACTTCTTTGCCATCCCCACTAGATTCATGGCTGCCTAGGTTGCCGAGTTGTGAGGTTTTCAGACTACATGGACTCCCCAAGAATATTGTTAGCGATAGAGACAGTAGATTCATGGGTGGCTTTTTGTAGGAGCTTTTTAGGTTGGTTGGGATGGAGCTTACTCCTAGCACTAGTTACCACCCTCAGATGGACGGCCAGATAGAGAGGGTCAACCAATGGTTGGAGGGGTACTTGAGGAACTATATGACAGGTCAGCAGAGGGTTTGGATTCGGTGGTTTCACTTGGGCGAGTTTTGTTACAACACCACGCACCAGATGCCTATCGGTATGATTCCTTTTCATGCCCTCTATGGTTATGATGCTATAATGTTTGTTGATGTTATTTTCGGAGATAGCCGGGCCCCAAAGGCCAAAGGCTGGGTCCAAGAGAGCCAAGATATCCTCAAATCTCTCAAGGATAATCTAGCGACAACCCAGAATCAACAAAAAGTATATGTAGATCGACACAGAGTAGAGAGGAACTTTGAGGAGGAGGACCTAGTGTACCTACAGTTGTATCCTTACTAACATTATACACTGAAAAAGAAGGGGGTTGAGGAGCTACAACCATGCTTCTATGGGCCCTACCAGGTGATTAGGCAAGTTGGGGAGGTGGCCTATGAGCTAGTGCTGCCTCCGGAGAGTAGGATCCATAACATATTTCATGTCTCATGCTTGAAGAAGGTGTTGGGACAACAGGCGAATGCTGCAGTTGATCTACCCCCATTGGATGATGAGGGCCATTTGGTGTTGGAACCAGAGGCCATACTGGAAAGCAGGGAGAGAAGGCTGAGGAGAACAACCATCAGGGAGTTCTTGGTGTGCTGGAAAAAATTTCTAGATGAAGATGCTACTTGGGAGGGTGAGCACATACTAGAGCACTTGACTTTGAGGTTGCTGGAGGCAAAGAAACATTTGGGAGGGTAGGAATGTCATGTCCCTTCTCAAATGAATTAGTCACGGGTGCAGCAACACAATTTTGGCATTAATTTTGGCTTAGGATGAGGACCCCACACACAGAAATAAGGAACTATAGGCAATTCGATTTATTTATGGTAGCTAGTGGAATGTGAGGGCCACCACATGCTTATTTGAACTTGGCCAAGGAATGCGTTGGAGGGAATTCAAAATAGTGGAAGGAGGGGCTCACAAGAGGCTAAGGGGGTAGAGAGTGATAAAATAGGATGGAGCTCTCATTTTGCAGCATTCTGATTATTTCACAAACAAACTTACTCTTGTAAGCTCTACTGCTTAGCAAGTCTACCAACTGTTTAGCCACGAGTCTTCCATAGGGAAGATTCAACCTCTACTTCAGGGGACTATCCTTGCCCACCCTAGGGAGGCTATTCCATAGAGGTTGCAAGAGTTTCAACATTGATTCACAATTCATCCAACTACACAAAGGAAGGGACTATGTACTTTCTGGGTAGCCAGAAATACGCAGAGGAGGATTGAGCCAGCCAGGAGGCCCCTAACTTACTGGGAGTTCCAGGAGCAAGGAAGGTAGAGGGATGATGGTATTTTCTCATATTTTTTCAACCAGCCAGTTAGTACACACAAAAATAAGCATTTTTGGGTAGAGGGACTGCACATTGGTCTCTAGCAGCAAATTCACGGGGCTTAAGTGAGCCGCCATTAGGGCTAAGGGCCATTCGGGGAGCAAGGGATTAGCTACTACCAATGAAAGCAACAATTGAGGGGTGTTTCTAGGTGGATTTGCAAGCTGTTTCTTGCAAGTCGAATTTGGTAGTAGTAGCCGGAGAGGGGCTCCCAAGAGGCAGAAAATCCAAGGTCAAAATCAAAGAAATTCCCTTCTGGGTTTTTCTGGATTTTGTCCAAGGATTCTAAGGTTGAAAGGATAGAATTTTCTGGGTGGATTTTTGGCACATTCTAGCAGGTCAAAATCAACAAAAGAATAGTTTTTTGAGATAGCGCAGTGCATAGTGGCGAAACAACTAAATATCCATCTTTCTAGTTATTCCATCACCTGGGTTTGGTCCAGCTTGTCCTTGAGACAATCCCAGGTGCACTACTTCATTCATATATTGTACTCATGCTCTCATATTTCACAATATATGGCTTAGAAGTTCCAGTTTTACATTGTTTCATGGGTGTTTGATACATGTTTTTAATTTTATGTTGCTGCACTGTTTGTTTATTTGAAATATCACTTAAATTCCTATTTAGGAACATTACACCAGCATCATCAACACGAAACAAAGGATGTAGTAGAGTAAATAAGTAAGGTTCAGGACTATAGTAGAAAATTAGATAGTGTACAGGTGGTAAATAATTGCAGATAGGACTTCTCTTGAAAATATCCGTAACATGACTCTGGAGGTTGGAAACATTGGACTCAACATAGGATCATAAGTCATGATGACCAAATAGTATGATCAGATAAGAGGAAAAATGGATTCTTCCAAACCCAAAAAGGAAAATGACGAAGTGAGGATATCCCAAACCCGACAAAAATAACAGATGAGTGTCATGTTCAAGAGTGACATACTGCCTTTACAAGATACAAACGATGGACACTTTCACTTTTTCCCTCACCATTTCTAGCGAGTACCCCATATATTTTTTTTCGGAAACTTTAAGGGGATAACATATGCTTGCCATATAAGTTCACCCTTCGGATGAATCCATCCTAGTAAGTTTTACGAGACCTTAGGGAAGGATGAACTCAATCTCGTCATGGTGACAAGTCTTTCGTTTTTTTAATTTTTATGAGTTCGACAGAAGAGTAACTCAATGTCCTTTTCATATTTAGAGAGTTTTAAAAAAATACAAAAAAGAAAACTCCATCAAGTCCCTTTTCGTAATTTGTCTCTCAAACTCGAAAAGGTAGAAAACACTATGCGAGAGAATGTCTTGACCAAGTTGATCAAGGTGTTCCTTTTTCATAAATAGTCAATCCTGTTGAAAATGCAACAAGATGATGGAGCTTAGTGAAAAGAAGTCGCCGTCATTAAGTGTGCCCGCAGGCTATTTTTGGCGCAAAGTCTATTTTCAGACTATGTCTATTTTTAGACATATGGATCATGGTCTATGAGTTGCAAGATGCTATTTGTGGATGATTGGTCATGTTGGTAAAAATAGATGGACCTCTATTTTTAGACATATGGGCGGAGTCTATTTTTAGACTGCTAGGCTAAAAATAGAACAATCAAATATTATTAGCTCTTAATAATATTTGGACTACAAACATTATATTATTCTCTTGGAGCACTTCAGTTCGAACTACAGGTGTGGCACATGCAACTTCTAGAAGGAAATACATGTTTCTTATGGGTTACTTGATCTATTGCATGAAGGACTTTAGTTAGAACTCAAGTGATTGAGTTCTGTGGAGTTGAATGAGGAGTTGATGGAGTTGTGTTCAGTTTGACTTAGTTGAACTAGTTGTATTTAGTCTAACTAACAAATACACTAGAGATAAGTGATGTGAATTAGTTATTAATTAATTCACTATTTATTAACTCATGAATCAACTAAGGAATATATCAGTTAACTCAGTGCATGGACAATTCAGTGGAGACAAGTGTTAGAGGTGAGTGAAAGGGCAAGACAACTGTCAATTGTGACTATAGTTGTGCATGAGATTTGCACAATCAATGGATTGAGTATTGCCAATGAGGATTGTGTGGTATAGGAAAAAGGAATACGAATTTGGAGCTGATTCTCATTCTATTCTCAGGCAGGATTGCGCAGTGGAGGCAGGCAAGCAGCAAAGGATATTTGAGCTAGTGATTGATTCAGATCTGAGCTAGTTTGTGTGTAACAGGTGGAGATAGTACTGAGTACTTGTGAGGAGTATTGTATTATGTATTGTTACATATTCTCAATCAATATAATATACAGATAGTTGGGGGTTTTCAGCTTTATGCTTTCCCCGGGTACATACTGTGTTGATATGTGCGATTGATGCTTCAATGTGCACATGCGATTGTTTCTTTAATACTGCAAATTGATGATCAATGTAGAGGAGGTTATGTATTATGTATGATTCCGCAAATAGTGTATAATTAGGATAATCTTTCTAAATAAGTGTCATATTATTCAAAATTTTCTACATGGTATCGGAGCTGGTTGATTTTTAGAAAAAGTTCTACAGGATATCAAAGTGAGGGTTGATCATCGGATCTATTATTCAGAAAGTGTTTACATTTTATTTCTTCAGGCAGAGTCTGTAATCGGTCCAGGTAGCCTCTGGATTCATCCTTCTTTTGGAAGGTGAGATATCCAGTGAATTCCCATACAGTCGATCTATGTATGAGAAATACTTTGTTCTCACGAATTTTAGATCAGAAGCGGTTGAGTTTTGAGCTGGTGGAATTCGAATTTGCAGCAGTGTTTTCTTGGTGTGAAAGTTGAAATGTCTTTCAATTGATTGCAATTGGAGTATGCCCTTGAGGGCAGCTTGAACTATATTACATGGAAGGATAGGATGGAGGCGGTGTTAGATGATAATGGGTTGAAGGAGTTCATAGATGCGGATGTCCCAAAACCTACTGATGCTGCTCAAGTCAGGGATTGGCAAAAGAAGACAGCAAATTGTCGAAGGATTCTATTGGAGGGCGTGAGGGATCACATTGTGTCCAACCTCCATGGAAAGGCTTCTCCATACTTGACGTGGAAAGCGTTGACAGATATATTCCAAAACAAGAGTGACCAGAGGAAGTTGGCGCTCAAAGATAAACTTAGAAACATAAAGTGTGGGAAAGGCGACAGTATGCCCAAGTATCTCATGAAGTTCACCCAATGCCGGGATGAGCTGGGAAGTATGGGGCGACTTCGATGATGAGGACTTGGTGAGTTTGGCTCTCCTAGGTCTTCCGAAGAGTTAGCATTCCTATCAGGACTCTGTCAATGGTCAGGAGAAATTGCCAGGATGGGAGTGACTTTGGTTGGATCTTGTGCAAGAGGAAATCAGGCGGAATACCAGGGACAGATCTTCATCAAAGGCATCTAATGAAGAAAATTGTGCTTTGGCTGCCAATGAAAAGAAGGGGAAGAAAAAGAAATCTTCTCATTCTGGTGCGAAAGGCAAGAAGTAGGACATGTCCAAGGTGAAGTGCTTTCACTGTCACCGACACAAACATTATGCCACAAATTGTCCGCAGAAGAAGAAAAATAAGCAAGTTGCTAGATCTGCAGCGGGAGAGGCCTTAGCTTCACAGTTTGAGTTGGATTTTTCACTGATCGCATGCTTGGTATCAAGTGTGATGGGATCGGTATGGTTCTTGGATAGTGGTGTGTCTTTTCACATGACAGGAGATCGAGATTTGTTTTCTGATCTGGATGAGAAAGACCTTGGGGTGCAAGTTGAGATGGGCGATGATGGTAGATACAGTGGGACTGGTATCAGTACCATTTCCTTTGAGAGGAAGTCTGGTAAACCCTTCATATTGAAGGAAGTGATGCATGTTCCAGGATTGAAGAAGAACCTTATCTCTATGGCGATGTTAGAAGACAAGGGATATGATGTTGTTTTCAGCGAGGGAAAGGCTTTCCTACACAGTAAGACAACTAGAGAAACCTGGAAGATAGGGGTTCGAGTCAAGAACCTTTATCAATTGCATGTAGATGGATGCACAGCAATGGCATGCAAGGCAGAAGGAGTGGTGAGCTGGGATGATGGCGAGATGTGGCACCAGAGATTGGGCCACCTTCACCATGGAGCCTTGAAGATACTACAGCAGATCTCTACTGGGCTTCCTAAAGGCACTCTTGAGCAGTTAGATTAGTGCAAGGGGTGTACTTTGGGAAAATTTGTGAAATCCACCTTTCATGAGAAGGATAGTCGCACCACAACGATCCTTGAGAGAATTCACACGGATGTGTGTGGACCTTTCTCAGTAGCTTCGATAGCAAAGCACAGGTACTATGCAATCTTTACTGATGATTTCTCCCGAAAGTGTTGGATCTTCTTCATGCAGAAGAAAAGCGAGACATACTCAAAGTTCTGTGAGTTCAAAGCACTAGTCAACAAGGAATCGGGGAAGAAGGTGAAGGCTCTTAGGAGCGATAATGGTGTTGAATTCATCTCTGGTGAGTTCAAGGACTTCTGCAGTGTAGAAAGGATTCGAAGAGAGCTCATAGCTCCCCATAACCCATAGTAGAACGGGGTTGCTGAGTGGAAGAATAGAACGATTGTGGGTGCTGCACGGGTGATGTTGCATGATCAGAGCCCACCCCTTCACTTGTGGGTGGAGGCATGCAATACTTTAGTACATGTGCAGAACCGTTGTCCTCATAGGATACTTGGCATGAGTACACCCGAGGAGGCTTATTCTGGTAAGAGGCCTAATATTTCCCATTTGAGGATTTTTGGTTCTCCTGTTTACATGCATGTGACGAAGGATGCCAGGAAGAAGCTGGAGCTGACCGTAGAGGTTGGGATATTTGTGGGGTACACTGATACGCCCCACAATTATCGTGTGCATTTGCTAGACAGTCACAAGACTATTGTGCGATGGGATATAAAATTTCAGGAGGAGAAAGCCATGGAGTGTTCACTTGAGAGGGAGCCACACTTGCATGCAGATGAGGAGCTATTAGTTCCTAAGGATGAGCTTCAGGACGTGGATCAGCCACAAGATGAAGTTCATGGAGTACAAGAGACCACTCATGCAACGCCAACCATCAGAGGGCAAAAGTGCACTACATAAGCTGAGCGATTGGCTCAAGATGCAGAGAAGGTTGTAGGACCACCTACAACAGAGCGTAGGCAGAGACAGTCACTGGATTGGTACAATGGATACATGGATCTTGTGAGAAAATGTGTCATGACTGAGCCATCCTCTTTCGAGGAAGCTATGGAGGATCCCACATGGGTAGATGCAATGGTGGAAGAGTATGATTTGATTGTCAGAAACAGTGCATGGGAGATTGTCCCAAGACCGGAGGGGAAGTCAGTGGTGGGTTCGAGATGGACCTACAAAGTGATGCAGATGGGGTGGCACATCCATCAGATGGATGTGAAGAATACGCTCCTTCCTGGAGGTTGGAGGAAGGAGGATGCTACTTTAGCAGAGGTAGTGGATGTCACTGTTTATCGACAGTTGGTGGAGTCACATGTGTGTAGGCTCAAGAGAGGCACATCGGGATATGGATCTTGGTACAGATAGGAGGATGAAGATTGGGTAGTGAGCTCAATGGATGACATCAGGTACTATCATATCAGACATTGTGTGTAGCGAAGAATCTTGTTACTTTCATATATTCCCACGGAGGATCAAGATGCTGATATCTTGATGAAGGCGCTCACCAGGAGAAAATTCGAATACCACACAGACAGGATAGGGGTTGCAGATAATCCATATATTTTTGAGAGGGAGTGTTGAAAATGCAACAAGATGATGGAGCTTAGTGAAAAGAAGTCACCTTCACTAAGTGGGCCTGCAGGCTATTTTTGGCGCAAAGTCTATTTTTAGACATATGGATCATGGTCTATGAGTTGCAGGATTCTATTTGTGGATGATTGTTCATGTTGGTAAAAATAGTTGGACCTCTGTTTTTAGACATATGGGCGAAGTCTATTTTTAGACTGCCAGGCTAAAAATAGAACAGTCGAATATTATTAGCTCTTAATAATATTTGGACTATAAACATTATCTTATTCTCTTGGAGCACTTCAGTTCGAGCTACAGATGTGGCACATGCAACTGCCAGAAGGAAATACATGTTTCTTATGGGTTACTTGAGCTATTGCATGAAGGACTTCAGTTAGAACTCAAGTGATTGAGTTATGTGGAGTTGAATGAGGAGTTGATGGAGTTGTGTTCAGTTTGACTTAGTTGAACTAGTTGTATTTAGTCTAACTAACAAATACACTAGAGATGAGTGATGTGAATTAGTTATTAATTAATTCACTAATTATTAACTCACGAATCCTAAACCCCATGGTATTCAACTGGTGTAAAGGTTTATTGGCATGCATGAAATGCCAATTAACTAAGTGAAAGAGGGGAAATCTAAAACAATTTGGTTTTAGATCTATTTTGGTGATGTTCATCCTAGAAAATGCACCATTATTTCGTTACTAGTGGCTGGAAGTGGATCCACCAGCACCCAAAGATCCAGGTTTGTTCAGATAGGGAGAGCTGATGCCGTGACATGGGGGTGGTCAATAGATGTCTTTTGCTCCAATAGTTTTTAGATGGTTGCGTCAACAAATAATCATGGTCGATGATTGGGCGTACGTAGGGACGAATTTCCAAGGAGATCCAGACCTTCCACTTCCTCCAAGGGAGCAGTGGAGTGACTCAGGTAAAGAGCTATTTTTTGAATTTTTTTAAGTTTATGTCATTTTCTTGAGATTCGATTTGTAATGTTGTGCATATATGGAACCAGAGAGACCCCTAGGGGTTTCTCTAATAGATATGCGAGTGGAATGAAAAGTCAAGGATTCTCCCCCATATGTAGAAGGAGTGGATCCCATCATTGAGGTTGAGAGGAATTTGGAAATCTTAACTAGGGGAATTCCAGAGTATGCCTCGATTGATGAGGTGCCATTGCTATCAAAGGCACACAGTTGGAGGATCCGCCAGACTGTGTTGGTTTCTAGGCCGAGTGATTAGGGCTGTATCGTGCTCTCATGAGCACCATGTGGGCAAATAGCCAACTTCTAGTTTACTTTCTACACTATGTAGGCTTGTAAAGCCACGTGTCTCAGAACACAAGTTTTCTTATTTTGATGTAGAAAAATCTTTTGCAAACACTTGATATATATATATATATATATATATATTTATATATATATAATATATAATATATATATATATACATATTTTCCTATTTACCTTATTCAATGTGTGATGTTCTATGATTTATAAGTTTCGCAAATGTCTATATAACACATAGTTAGCCGATGCATCTGTTAACATGTTCATGCATCTTGGAATGTGATGATAAGTGATAAAATCAAATTCTCGTTCCGACAAATGAACTCGCAAATACATTCTCAAAATTTGAGGGTTTTTAACTGAATATTGTCCATTAAGCTATAGTACAATCTGTTGTGAATCACGTTTTAAGATCAACTCGCTAATGCCAAGAGCGATGGCTTCTAACAAAAGTTCAATGACCGCACTATATTCAACAATGTTATTAGTTGCCTGACCTAAACATATACCTTGAAAATTCACTAACTCACCATTAGGGTCATATATTGCACATGCAACGGAAGATAGAAGCCGTGTACTACGAAAAGCACCATCAGCGAAACCGACGTAATGGTTGGATGACATTTGCAAACTAAGTAGAACACTAGGTAAGAAGAAGAAAAGGTTTGCAAAAGAAAACTAACACACCAAAATGGCAATGCACACTAATGAAAACACACACTAATGTACATCAGTATTTACACAAAAAACGTGTAAAAATTTTCAGATGGAGCCCATTTTCGGACTCGAGTAATCAATCAATAGAGAATAAAACCATAGTTTTAGCATTTGCATGACGTGTAAGAATCGACTCAGTCAAATAGTGGAATAACACTCATAAATGACCATGCCCCCTTGCCCCCTGAGCGAGTGAGGGTTATGAGTCATAGGATGAATACTCCATTGCAATAATGGGTGGACCATAAAGTTTTGATGAGGAGATCTCATGAAAGAAGGCAATAAAATCTTAAGCTAATGGCGAGCAAAATGTGCCTCCAGTTGAAGATTTTGAAAATTTCAGATTGGACTGAAATGTCAATGGGCAAGGTGGCGGTAATGTTTTGAATGTTTCCCCCAGACAAAAATTCACACGCCAAGATGGGTGTTTGAAGTGGATGGGTGAGTGTATGGGAAACAAAGGTATATAGACACCATGAAATCTTGCCAAGACTAGGAAGAAACAAGGAAGGATGATAACCATCATTGCAGGGTGTTTCCTCAAGAGACATAACCTCAGTGATACTCTCGTTAGTAGGAAATGTCTCATTCAAAGGATCTGGAGAATCCCAAGAACAAAGCCAAGGAGACTATGAATACACATCTAGGTGCATACTAAGAGTAGTATGACTTTCATAAGTGGATGCTGAAGCCAAAACAACTACTTGGTAAGCTTGTTCGATAGGGATGAGTGGCATAATATTTCCGAAAGAATCAACCCGATTGGAAGATGGAACGATCCAAGGATCGCAAATAGTATAGATCATGTTGACAAAAGTGACATGAGGAGGTGGGAGGGAAAAAGTTCCCATAAGAGAATAATATTTAAAAAGACTTGCCCCATGCTCTCATAAGGAATGTTAGTATTTCCCACATACGGCACATTGTTGTTCGAAGAACTGGAAGGGAAAAAGGCCAATTGGTCAAAGGTAACTATTTTTACTTCAGGATGAAAATGGAGTATGTGGGCCAAAGAAGAAACCACACAAAACATAGCATGGGTCTAACTTCGTCCAAGTAGAAGGTTATAATTCAAATTCACATCCGTGACTTCTACTTCCAATTCGACAGTTTTCCCTTCCAACGTGATGGGAAAACTCATGAGAATACCATAAGGATGAGATCCTCTACCATCAAAGGCTTCTAAGGTGTTTGGAGATTGGTTAGGGGAGGAGAGTCGATGGATTTCCAACATGAAACATACATAATGCATGTGGAGGCACCCTCATCAATCACAGTTCAATGAATTGTCTTCCCTTAAGTAATGACTTGGATTAAAAACAAAATTTGATGGGGAAGATGAGGAACATGATTTTCTAGGTCAAAAGTGATCAAATTCGAATCTGTGGGGTCAATCCCTCCTATAGCAGAAAATAATGCTTTCTGTTTCATTGGACAAGTTTGGAGAACTTCCAAGGCAAATATCGCCGAAGTCGCTTGAGCCAAGTCTTCTACAATATTGTAATGATGGGCAGCTCACACATTTGGATTGTAAGATGATTTCCGAAGAACACATTTGGGAGGTGGCTGGATAACAGAGTCATTACTAGGTCTCTCAATGTGAATATGACTGGAACTGGGTGGAGTAGAAGTAGAAGTTGTATCAATGGCTTCTTTCTGCACCATCTTCTTTTGAGGAGTTTGATAATCCTTTGACTGGGTGGCAACAGAAATAGGCACTGTCCCACTCATGTAAACTTGAGAACCTGAAGAGGTGGAAGATTGTGGTTGTTCTACCAATTGGGTCTACTGTGATGGAAAAGGTTCCTTCAATACAGCTGGTGTCCATTGAGTGCCTTTCAATAATCTACTAACTTCTGCACGACGGGGACAATCCTGGGTATAGTGATTTCCTCACAAATGAGGAAAGGATATTTAGGCTTACAATAGGATGCATCATCAGCAGATGATTTTGGAGGATCTTGTTTTGGGGTTTCAGATTTTGCTTTTCCTTTACCCTTCTTTTTACCTTTGGAGGCTTTTTCTATTGCTGTAGACTGAACAACATTAACCTTAGAGGTTTTACCAGTATTGGAAGAGGGTTTCAAAGGAGGATTGGATGTAGTATTCGAAACAAGTTTTTTCTTCAAAGAAGCTTTATTGGAAGTTTGAGACACTGATCCAATAATACTATTGATAGGTGGGACGTCTGAGGATTTAGAAGATGCTGGATCCATGGATGTTCTCGGAGCATCAGACAAGAGATCATATAACATGCCAAATTGGGAATATACCAAATCAAAATATTGAGCACGGATAATGGCTTGATATTTAGTAACACAACCTCCCATTACTATGTCTACAAAAAATTTGTTAACAAATGATTTGGTAAACCATTCAGTTAACAACTCATTAGGTATTTCAGACTTGATGAGGTGATGTTGATGTCTCCATTCATGGATGTGATCGAATATGTGGGTAGTAGTATCCTGTTTCAAAGACGTAAGAGAATAGGTACCAGTTTCATAACGAATTGGTAATTGGAAGTGAGTAAGGAAGGCCATTTCCAGAGAGTTGAAATCTTGATAGGCACCTTGAGGTAACTCGATGTACTACTTCGCGAGAACACCTGTTAAGGTACGTTGAAAAAGATGTAGACAAACATAGTCGTCAACCTAGGAGTTGGAGGAACAACGTAAGTGGTAAGTCATAATGTGTGCTTGGGGGTCTTCTTTAGACTTTGCTTCAAACTTTTGGGAATCACCAGGAATATTAGTGGGAACTAGAGGCCGATAAGGTGAATGAAGTATTGGATCATTAGTGAGCCTCGACACATCCAAAAGTTCCAATGTTGTTAAAAACAATAATTGCGGGTTGAAAGGCATTAAAGGCCTTTGATAAGGCCCAACTTGTGGATTCCATCCTTGTTGATATGGGTTTTGCCCCCAAAGTGGTAGATTTTGTCCATAAGGAGCCTGATATTTCCCCTATTGAGGGGTACCCTAACCATAAGGTGGATTCTGCCCACACAAAGTTGGGTTTTGACAAGGGTAAGGTTGATACTGACCTACCATAGGCTATTGAGAACGATAAGTTGGATAAAATGTTTGTGCGTCATATGGATTGTAAGGTTGTTGTTGTAATTGCTGGCCCTGGTGATAAAACTATTCGCCTTGCTACTATAGGGGCTGACCTTGTGGCTGCAAGGGTTGACCTTGTTGATATAAAGGTTGGTTTTGTTGCTGCAAGGGTTGACCTTATTACTGCAACGGTTGTGGGTAAGGCCCTTGCTGTACATAAGGTCCTTGTTGAACGACAGGTTATTGTTGTACATAAGGCTGTTGTTGCTAAGTTCCTTGTGGAATCTACTGAGTTCCAATTTGGTATTGATAAGTTCCAGCTTGACCAACTACGCAAAACGAGGGTTTTGAACCAGGATACATTTGGGGGCATGCCTGTTGAGTAAAGGGTGAATTTTAAGGCTACTTAGAGCCATACGGAGGGTATGGTTTTTGGCAGTGTATCTAAGCCGAAAAGGGATTTTGATACGAGATCTGGCCTCATCCAGATGGAATTGATGATCCACTAGGAAAGGGTACACTACCAACATTCTAAGTAGCTCCGATAGCGTGAGTTTGAGGCACACTCACATGAGGTCCACCTAAAACATGAGGTACATAAGGCGAAGGTAGTTGCTGCCCCCAAGTGGTGGAATAAGTGGTGGCACATATTGTACACTTAGAGGAGCTTGGAAACTTATAGGGACATTAATTTCCCCAACTGTAACTGTCGATTGTACAGGAACTGACAAAACTGCAGTTGGTACAGGAATTTGGGAGGGCACGTTTGAAACAAACAGAACAAAAATAGGTATGGTGACTGATGACCTAATGGGATTGTGATATAGTGAAGATGCACTTGGAGTGCCTGAAACCAATTGAGCCAATGACGTATAACCAGGTGGAAATATAGGCCTACTACTTTTAGGGGTAGTGGAGACGCAACACTCCCCACAAATGGATAACCTTCAAGTGGAAAGTCATATTCATAATCATTATCAACACTAGGAGTATGAGTAACTGAGACTTCTAGAGGACCTTGATAAGAGGCTAGAAACTCACCTTCTGAAGCCAAGGGTGGAAACAATTGGCAAGGAGGAATCTGAGATGGTCGTGGAGATAACTCTAAAGGAACACTAGGTCAGTCATATGGATTATAAGGTTGTTGAGGGGATATTACCAACGGATTAAAAATTAGATTCAGAGGGAATAAAAAACTTCTATGGACTCTCAAGAGTTTCTAGATCAAATTCCTGATATGTTGATGAGTTTCGAGGTGGAGGACGAGAAGCAAGGGGTTGGATACTTGGGATAATTCCAAGTTCAAGAACTTGGGCTTCAAGTGACTGTGAGAACTAGGGATGAAATCCTTGCTATGAACCTTCGATATCAGATGATGAAAGGGAAATGTAAGGTGAACACAGTGATTTAGCCATGATGACTTTATCTCAAAAACAATAGGAGAAGAGATGATTTCATTGAGGGATTTAAAATTAAAATTTACAAGGAATTACTCAATATGAGGGTAATAAATAACTACATGGGTTCAACATATTATCGTGGACAGTTAAATTTTAGAACTTAAAACAAAAAAAAAATAAATAAGGGCGTACTAGGCAAGAGGATTTACCAAGTATCCGTGAATTGTTATATACACCTTAGCCGAAACCAAGGAATTAATGTAAGACGACCGATCTCCTCAAATGCTCTGTTTGGTGTACCACGTTTACAAGGCGGTTGACTATGATACCTGTGGCTAAAATATAGAAACCTAGTGGGGTCTCCCAATATATACTCGACAGTACGGGGAGCACAAGTCCCTGTTAGCGTTGTCTAATGCATAACCGTTTAGTGAGAGTGTTCGCATATACTTTCCATGCTGAAGTGCCTCCGATATACCTGAAATTAGTGGAGAACCTTTGATATAGTTCTGTACTAGAATGAGATTTCACCCCCGGGATATAATCATGAAGTTAACGACAATTGCTAGGTTTATAGATGCCGGAACATGTCTCTAGCCTAGACCTCTAATTGCTAGCATTAAGTTCCAAATGCCCCTTAGGTTAATTCAATCAATTTTAAAGTTTTTCTTAAATTAGGTTTCAATTTAGAGCTCAATGATGTCACCTGAATCCTAGTATGCAACTATATGAGAAAAATGAAACCTTTCATTTCAATGAATTCTATGCTAATGAGGGAAGAGAGTACAAGCAATTAATGCATCAAACAAGAGAATGCATCAACAATAGGCCTCCACTAACTTTTCCAAATGAAAAATGCAAGAGAAAAACTAAAATTCACTTTCACTAATGAATATGCAATCTATTGAAGGAAAAAAATGATATTCATTTCACTAAAAAACACTTTTACTTATATGATGCTTTTTGATTTTTAGATGTCTCTATGCAATTAAGCCTTAACTAAAGCAAAAATGAAGATTTTGTTCCAAAATGCTCCTAAGTGCAACAAGACACTAATCAAAATAAAACCAAATCAAAGCACTTCAACGAAATGTCTTTCACTTTTCTTTCAAATAGATAATCAAATATGTTCATTCCAATTTGTAGACCAAACAATGTAATCTATGTTCTATAAGCAACAAAGATGGATTTCAAATGCTAGATGACCTAATACACATGAAATACCACTTTTCACAAAACAAACCGAAATGAATGCAAGTTAATGTTCCAAGTGATTTTACCAAATGAACAAACCCACTCACCAGCAAACCAGAGACTCAAAGAAACTTACAAGCGACAAGAGGTAACCAATCGACCTACAAACCCTAAAATCAATCAAATTGCACTCATATACTTTAAAGTTCAAAGAAGCAAAGATTCGATAATAAGACAAAGTAATCAACTAAAACATCAACTAAAATTAGTGATATTGGACATAACCAGATCTCAGGGGCTTAGATACATAGGGGTTTGATAGAGAAACCCTAATATTTGCCAATCTCAGGGATCAACGTGACTAATAAGGCCAAACATGAGCTGAACTAGGGATAAGCAAGAGTGTTTCAAGAAAATAAGCACTGGCAGTGTGACTGTCAGATCAGAATACACATTGGTTGAGGAAACAAGTAAAAAATAAAAATAATTTCACAAACTTGACCAGATTGAGCACTCCAAGACAACAACTTGTGATTTTGCAAGCCTAAATCAACTCAAACTAACAGAGAACACTATGGTCGATCAAACTGATCAAGAGATCGATTGAGAAAGGAGGGTGAATAAGCTATAGCTTCCCCAATAGAGTTTCCATTTTGTTGTGAAGGAAAATCCTCTCTGTGGATGGAGACGATCCCTCTAGCCCAATGAGTGGTCTAGCAACAAACAATACAATCTACAAGACACTTTCCTAGATTACAATCAAAATTAAAGAAGAGGAAGGAGACCTACCTCATTATGATGCTATGATGTATTCCTTTGTTGAAGATCTTAATTGCTCGCTCCCTCAGGCTCAATATTTTCTGCTCATGGCATTTGAATACTTGCACAAGAGACCAAGAACAAAAGAAAGCATAAAAGTGCAACCAACATAATTCAAATGTAACCCACTTAAGAAATCAAGAAGCATTAAGATAAATGAAGCATCAACACAAACATTTATGGAAAGTGAACCAACAATGGTATATATTAAGAAATTGAAAAGGGAAGCATACAACCTATGCCTTGATGTTGAGGCCTTCCTTTGGGTGGATATCCAAGTCCAAGCAAATATTTTTTAAGCACTCCTTCTCCAAGCTAGAAATGCAAAGCATGTAAGCATAATCTTAGCATAGGATGCAACAATCAGTGACCAACCATTTGGAAATGGAGGGGGATGCATTTATAGGTAGGGAGAGGGAGTTAGGACCTCACCAAAGATAGAGGAAGGTCAACATCTCAAGGAGGAAGCTCATAGGGATAAGATCAAAGGGTAATATTGGGTGAATTCAACCACATCCACAACAAACAACATCCACCTCATCATTCTGGAAGCCTCTAGATCACGAACCTTCTCCTCCAGTTTGGGAAAACCCACTAGAAGGAGTCCAGTAGGGGTTTTCTTATGAAAACTCACACTCGTAGCACGAGTGTATAACTGAGCAACCCGCCATCAACATGAGCAAGCAATGGAGAAAAACATGGTGATGCCAGAAATTAGGTTTTAAGGAAACTTTCTCCGAAATGATTTCAGGGCATCTTTCCTTTGATTCTTCAGGTAGGTTTTGGTTTGTATATCATGATGGATATTCTACACAGTAGTCAATGTTTTTGCACTCTGGGATATGGCACAGGAAGTGAACAGGAGACATGACAAAATAATGTGTAACACGCTTTAGATGACCCTTGTTTCTGATGTACATATTATGTTTAGGATGGTGAGCTGGGATGTAATTTGGGGTCTACATGTCAATTTATATATATGTGTGTGTGTGTGTGTGTGTTTAGGCTAGTGTGCCCATGTATATATATCCATTTAGGTCAACGTGGCTATGTTATGTTTTGAAGTTGGAGTGCTTGTGTGATTCTAGGCCAATGAGCCTATGTACTAAAAGGTAATAGAGCCCTTGGTAAATATGTAACCACATGCATAATATAAAATACATCAATGCTGCAGAACTAATCAGGAAAAATAGTGTGGGGAGCTAAGAATCCACAAGTGTGAAAGGGGCCTATGGGTTAAGTGATGAAGGGATTAATCTTAGGTGGTGAAGATTTTATTAAAATAAGCTCAAGTCAAAAGTGCATGGGTGTTTACATTAGGTCCCTAAAGTTACTTTAGAGAATGCCATGTTTCCAAGGAGGGACATGCACATAAAAGTAAGGAGGCTAGTTTCAAAGAAACATTCAGAATGATGCCATGTGCCCAAGAAGAGACATGCACATAAAAGTGAAGGTGTTAGTGAAAAAGAGGACATGTAGATATCATTATGGCTATGGGGATGATATAATTCCTTGGAGTGGAAATAGGGACAACTTATGACATGAGAAACCTAGGTAAAACTTGATGAGGATATAGGGGCTAAGGGGAAGGTTCCTTATTTTGAGGTTAAATAGGTACCTAGAGTGCTTTGGTGGTAGTTGGAAACTTCTAGGAAATCAAAATGCTTTTGAACATCCTTAGATGGTAGAATTAGAAACCTTGGAAGAGTTGTGGCATGGATCAATGGACTGCTAGTGTAGAGAAGGGGGTGCACTACCTAGATTGTGTGGGATGATGGAGGATGAGAGACTATTGATGGGAATTTGCTTGATTTGGCACTTTGGAATGATTATGTGTGGTATTGGATATGTACTTGGATTTAGGTAATCCATAGCCCTTGTGGAGTTAACGCCCGAGATCGAGGGTGACTATTTGTTGAAAGGTTATGAGAAATGTGGTCTATGGATGGGTGGAATGTCTGAGGTCTACAATTATTCGATGTCTTTTCTCAAGGATAAGTGCTATTTTCTATTTTTTTTCTTGGATTTGTTAATTTATTATGTTCATGATGTTCACAAATTATATGCATTTCTTCATGTTTAAATGTGTTTCAATTAATAAGTATAGGATGCATTGCATATTAATGTGTATTGATCTTATAAACCATAGAAAAATCATGAGAATAGAGAAAACAAGTGATCTGGGATGTTATAGATGAATTAGTGGAGATAATTCTATTTAGGGTATTATAGGAATGGGTGCAAAATCAAGGGACAAATTTCATAGGTCAAGTCATAGAGAGTGAAAATCCCCTTTGTGGTGACTGGGGACAATAGAGCCAACATGCTGCATACCTAGGAATTTGAGGGCAAAGCCTTTGGGGAAAATTTTTTGGTTTGTTATGTGTAACTTTGACATGGTTTTGACCACTTATAATTTAATCTTGGTTAAGGGATTGGGGTTGTAGAATATACCTGCCTATATATTATGGTTGATTGAAATTGTAGAATACCTATATATGTGTATGGTAATAATTAAATTAATACAAGGAGATGAAGAGAAGTTGCAACTATCATTTATGCAAGTTTTCCCAATTACAAGTTTCTATGGTAAATATTGTGTATATTGTGTGAATATGCCATTGTTATTGGTATGTTTTAGGTTATTCTAACCTTATTTGTCTTACAAGAGTTTATCAAACTCTTAATAAAGAATATAGGGGATGGATTCAATACATTTCATTTTTAGGAGTTATTAGATAGAAAATTAACACATCACTAATTATGCCCACATTTGTGAAGATATGGAATTCAACAAAGGGTTTTTAACATAAATCAAATTGGTTGGAAAAATTACATATGGTCTTATGCATTGGATTATGATTAGGTCACCTTTATACATAGGTCTTCCATTGAAAAAAGACACACAAAAACATATTGTACCAAGGAAGCAAGGTGGGTAAGAAAATCCTAGAGGAAAATAACTTGGTGGGAGGAAGTCATAGGGGCCCACTGCTTGATGAGTAAATATCCCATAAATATCCAATAAGACCCATTTAAAGCTGAAAAGGAACCTCCCTCTTCAAGGTGTGGCTCATGCCCAACCTTGATGGAAAAACATATAAGAAATTATCACCCAAAAATGTATCCAAAATAAGAAATGGAATAAAATATAATTAAAAGGTAATTGACATTGTTAATCACAAAATAAGTCTAACTCCTGATTCCCCCGAATTTATTTTTTAATTACACGAAACACAACATGGCATTAGTTCATTTTAAATGAAAATTGATGTGGGGCTAACTCACCATTTTTCAAGTTTTCATGAATCTATGTGGCATTTGGAAAATCCTTAATTATTTTTGCTATTAGATTTAGTAAGTTGAAATTTGTGATCAAACCAAGTCGTCTTCCCTACTTGACCAAACTCTATAAGAGAACCCTATGAACATACTAGATGGGATGCCCTTCTTGAATGAGTGTTGTTGGTTTAATTTAATTTTATCAGATTCCAAACATTAACTTGTCAATCTGGGAGCACAAGCTTCAAGGCACTAATTGTATGTGCAAATATACAAACATCAATGAATCCACTATTCTACCACTATAACATGAAATATCATGTTGAAGCCAAGAAAATGTATTTCAGATACTAAAGGTTTGAGTACTAACAACAAACTTAAGGGTACTTCTACAAGTTCTATAATTTCTTTTAGACTATCCTCTGATTTCTACTCTTGACAATTCCCAAATTTCATATATGATGATGAAAAAACCTCACACAATGGAGGAATCCTATAGGAGATATGCTTAACTCATACAACAATTGCAAATATATGTATCATATGTCACAATCTCTTCCTAGTATCTATCTATTTAACTCTCAAGTGAATCATATCAAGAGATGGAGTATTTAAACAATGAACAACATATTAATCAACAAAAAAGAAAAAAAATTGATCTAGGTGGATATTGGTGGCAACTCACCTATTCCACTTGGACCCCCACCATTGTTTCTTTCAATTTCCGTAATTGTAGAAAAAATTACTATTTTTGGCAGCTTTTTGGGTCCTGAACTTCCGGAGCCATTTTGAGGCCCTAAATGACATATTTTTTGGAAAATGGGAAAACATGGGGCTTTCCCCAAAAATTGTAATCAAAATTTTTAGTACTTGGATAGATCTTTCTAACGAGGTACTGTGTGCATCAAATGAAGATCGTATGCCAAAGTTCCGATCCCTGGAAGTTGATGTAACAATTTACCCCAACGGGGCCCATAGTTTTGGCGCTTCATCTCCTAGGGTTAGGTTTTTGGATGTTTAGGGTTTTCCATTATTTCTCAATAATAAATAGGCCTTCAAGCCTCATTGTAACATAGTTCAGAGGCATGTAGTTTCCACATCTCTTCTCAGAGATAAGTTACCATCACCTGAGCTAGTTTATTTCCATTATGTATGTAAGAATCTTTTAGTTCTTTGATATTAATGAAATGAAAATTTATTTTTGCTACATCTCTGTGTTTATGTTTATCTCTATATTCTGTGTCGTTCCTACATAAGTCTAGATCAACGGTATTAGAGCGGTTTTATCTTTCTCTATTTTTCTTTGCATGTCCCCAATGAGGTCGGGGTATAAGGAGTTAGGGATCAATCTAGTTGAATCTTTGCAAGACCGACCTCGAAAACCCTGACGAACTCCATGGAAGAAGAAAAGAAGGATGAGGAAGTAGGAGATCCTTTCAAAATATTGCTCAAAGAAACCCTTGAGAGAAAAAGCAACGCGATGATGGACAACTTTGCCTAGATCCTTTGGCAGATGCCCACTCTAGAGGTGCCACTCCCTTCAAGGTACAAGTCAAATTTGACATTCCCATATTTGGAGGCTACATAGATGTAGATGTTGTAGATAGATGGTTAAATCTATTGGAAGGATAATTTTTGGTTCATGGTTTTTCCAATAGGGAAAATATTACTTTTGCACTCCTCAAAGTTGCCCCCCATGTTAAGGACTAGTGGGAAACTTACTATGAACAGAGGGGCAAGAGAGAATCCTCATTGTTTTCAGCTTCACCCACTTGGAATTATTTCTGAGAAGCCATCAAGGAACAATATTACCCCGTTGGGAGCTATGAGGACAAGTACATACAATGAACTACGTTGCGGGAACAAATGGATCAATATGTGCCTAAGATGATGAATCTTTTCCATACCATACGTACAAAGTTGGGTATCAAATATTATGAGAAACATCTAGTTCTCAAGTACTGCAGTTGTTTGCACAAATACATTAAGGAGGAAATGGACTTCCTGGACATCTCCTTGCTTGGTTCAACATACCAATATGCTACCTAGATTGAGCAGAAATTCAAGAAGAAGAAGCGATACTTTGGATATGAAAACTCAAAGTAGAGTAGAGGCATCCCCAAGCCATAGAGCAAAGGAATGAGTCAAGCCGCGACCCACCGGGATAACTCCTCGAAGCCACAAGGCAAGAATAAGTTGAAGGTGAATAAAGACACTAACAAGTGGTGTGAGTTTCGTAAAACTCCCACTCATAACATAGATGAATGTCATGAGAAGCAGGCGCTGATGGCCTAGCTAAAAGACTCAGAGGAAGATGCATGCTCTGATTCTACGCTGGAACCCGACAAGGGAACCGATAAGGGAAAGAATATCATTGATGCCGAACCCACTATGATGGTAGCCACCACCAAGCTCCAAAAGGCAAAATATGAGGATCCAGAGGAGAAGGAGCACCTCTTCCACTCACAGATGTGGGTAAAGTGTTCACCAGTGCAGTTCATCATTCACAATGGGAGCAATAAGAACTTGATCTTAGTCGAGGTTATTAAGATATTGAAGCTTCCAATGGCACTACACCAACAACTATACACCATCGAGTGGCTCCACCAAGGCCATGATCTCCATGTTAGCTAGTAATGTTGCCTGCCTTATAGCATCAAGCCCTTTGCAGATGATGTATTGTATGATGTTTCCCCTCTGGAAGTATGTGCTATTTTATTAGGTTAGCCATACCTATGGAAGCGTCATGCTATATATGAATATATACATTGTTATTTTATTATTACTTTGGGTAAAAAATCGACAGGGTACTAGAGGTAGCGTCGCCTACCACCTTTTCCTTGATCTATACTAAACAATGCAATAAGATAATTTCCTAGACTGGGACATTCTTTTCCTTATGATTCACCCTCAGAGCAAGAGGAATATTGTGGCCACATCCATAGCCTTGAGACAGGGCTTCTCCACATGAAAGTAGAAGATGGATAAGGTCATGGAAGAGTATAGGGACATCTTCACCTCACCCACAAGGGTAACCCTACATTGTCAAGTCAAGCACTCCATCAATTTGAACTTGGACTCGCTGCTACCCAATGGACCAATCTACTGATGCCCTGTTATGGAAAATGATGATATAAAGTGGCAAATTTAGGAGCTGTTGTAGAAAGGGTACATTAGGCCAAGTTCATTGCCCTGTGGGAGCTTGAACATGTTGGTACATAAGAAGGATGGAACCTGAAGGCTTTGTATTGACTATCGGGCATTGGATACGATCACTGTCTAGAGTAGGTATCCAATCCCACAGATTGATGACCTTCTAGACCAACTCAAGGGGGTAAAATATTTCAGTAAGATTGAATTGAAGTTTGGTTATCACCAGGTACCAATCAAACCCTTTGATGTATGGAAGGCTAACTTTAAATCCAAGAAGGGCATTTTTGAATGGTTGGTCATGCCTTTCAAGTCAATGAATGCCCCCAAAACCTTCATGTGGTTTATGGACAACACCTTGCGGCCCTTTACCAAATAACTCGTGGTACTATATCTAGAAAACATCCTAATCTTCAACCAGAGTTGGGAAGAGCACATACACCACATTTGACAGGCCCTCCAAACCCTGCAGCAAAAACAATTGTGTGCCAATTTGGAGAAATGCACTTTTGATATGACCTAGGTCCAATATCTAGGGTACATCATTAATGAGTGGGGTGTGCATGTGGATCTAGCTAAGGTAAAAGTTATTCAAGATTGGTCAAACCCAACCACTCTAATAGAGCTTTAAATTTTTTTGTGTCTTTCCAATTTATATCATAGGTTCGTGTTCGGATTATCTCATATCACTTGGCCTTTGAGTCAAGTCACCAAGGGAAATACGAAAGAAAATTTATTTTTTGCCCAAATCCAAACATAAGGCATTTTCTAAGTTGAATCATTGCCTCTGATTTGCACTAGTGCTCATATACCAGACCTACAACAACCATTTTAAATTGAGACAGATGCCTCTGACTATGTTGGTGCAATTCTTACCCAGCTAGGGCATCTAGTGGCTTATCACAGTCAGACACTTTCAGATACAGTCCAAAAGTATCCCGCTTATGACAAAGAGATGTATTCCATTGTGAAGCCCAGTCGAAAATATAAACAATACATTTTCGGGAAGGAAATGGTCATCCACATAGACCACTGATCCTTGTAGTTCATACAGACACAAGGAAAGTTGCAGAATGATCGCCATAAAAAATGGTCTACATATTTGAAACAATTCCATTAGAACATTAAGTACAAGAAGGGAAACACCAATAATGTTGTAGACTGCCTCAGCTAACCGTTGGTTATGGCACTGACAATTGTGTTAGATTTTTGTGGACACGAGACTTCGAGATGGCCGCATCTTTACAAGAGTGATCCAGAATTCAACACCACATACTAGATGCTCCTGGAAGGTAAGAAAGTTCAAACTTTCACCTCTAGGATGCACTGTTATTCCACCTAGGACACCTCTATGTTTCTTCAAGTGAGCATGACAAGATGATTTGGGAGGTGCACTAAGCTAGGTCACTAGACATTTTGGGGTAGAAAATATAGTGGTAATGCTGCAAAAGTATTTTTATTGGCCAAACCTTTGTATGATGTTGGGAAGTACATCAAATCCTACACTTCCTACACCATTTCAAAACCTACAATCAAGAAGCAAGGCCTATATACTCCTCTGCCTACTCCTTTCCGGCCCTGGGAATCCATATCCATGGATTATACATCAAGCCTTCCTTCTACCAAGAATGGAAATGACTACGTTTTCATGGTTGTTGGAAAGTTCTCTAAGATGGCCATTCTGGTAGTCTGCAAGAAGATAATCATAGATGAATCCACTACCAAAGTCTTCTTTGAATGAGTATGGGTATACTTTTGGATCCCATATTCCATTATCTTAGATCAGGACAATGGTTCCTAAGTACATTCTGGTCAAGCCTCTGGTTGTTGTTGGACACTAAGCTCACTAAGTCCACAACCTTCCAACCCCAAACTGATGGCCAGACAAAGGTCATCAACAGGATGATTGTGCACATCCTGTGCATGTACAACTTGAAGCATCCATGCACATGGGATGAAATCCTCCCTTATGTCCAACATAGATACAACATAGATCTCCATAGCTCAACTGGCCACAACCCTTTTAAGGCAGGATTCGGATTCCAGCCACTATGTCCCATTGATGTTTCCATACCACTTGCAACTACTCAAGAAAATTTGGGTCATGTGCAGTCCAAAGTTGACATAGATAATAATTTCATTGAGCATATTAAGCACATCCTCTAGTAGGTCCATTACATGTTCGATAGAGCAAATTCTAAGTAAAAATGGCATCATGATAAACATCAGGTGCCACACAAGTTCCAAGTGGGTGAAAAAGTTTGGTTACATTTGCAGAAGGAGCACCTTGTTGGGGCCCAATGCAAGATTCACCTACTCCAATATGGGCCTTACACCATCACTAAGATGGTAGGATATAATGCTTTCAAGCTCAACATTCCACCATTTCTTGGCCTGCAACTAATGCTCAATGTGGATTGCCTTTGGCCATACTTTCAACCATTACTAGAGACATCAGACATTACAAAACAAATCACACCAACAGAGCTAAACCTAGACTGCATGGAACAAGCCAAAACTGATAAGATCATGGACACACAGATCAAGACCACTCACTAGCATAAGATCTAATTATATTAGGTTGTCAAAGCTGGCCAACGCTTGCACCAAGGCAAGTGGTTTACAAGGGACCAAGTTTAGTAGAATTTCCCCCATCTCACTGGGAGGCACGCAACGTAATGGGGGCCATCGCTTCTTAAGGGGGGAGGACTGATCTAGGTAGATATTGGTGGCCACTAGTCTATTCCACTTGGACCCCCACCAATGTTTATTTCAATTTCCTTAATTGTAGCACAATTTACTATTTTTGGTAGTTTTTTGGGTCCTAAACTTCCAGAGGCATTTTGAGGCCCTAAAATACCTTTTCCTTGAAGACAGGACAATGTGGATCCTTAAATAAAATTTTGAATATAAATTTTCAGTCCTCGAATAGATATTTCTAATGATCCCTCTTGCACATCAAATGGATATCATATGCCAAAGTTACGACCCCGAGAAGTTGATGTACTAATTTACCCCAATGGGGCCCATAATTTTGGCACTTCATCTCTTAGGGTTAGGTTTTTGGATTTTTAGGGTTTTCCATTATTTATGAGCAATAAAAAGGACTTCAATCCTAATTGTAACATAGTTTAGATGCATGTAGCCACTACATCTCTTCTCAGAGATAAGCTACCATCACCCGAGCTAGTTCATTTCCATTATGTATGTAAGCATATTTCAATTCTTTGATATTAATGAAATGAAGATTTATTTTTGCTGCATCTTTGTGTTTTTGTTTATATCTATATTTTGTGTCTCTCCTGCATAAGTCTAGATCAAAATTGCAACTAGGGTGATCATTGGGGATTGACATAAGGCCTCTTCATTTACTGCTTGCAGTCTTTTTTTATAAGAAGAGCTTCAGCGTAAATCATATGAAAAAGACATTTGTTGACGCGTTTCGAACCAACAAGTGTGGTTCATCGTCAGGACGAGTTAATATTACTGTAGACTGAAATATTACAGTGCATCAATACTCCTTTAATGAAGTCTTCTGACTTTGCAAAACATCAGTCTAATATGAAATCAAAATAAAAATCAAACTTACTTAAGAAACATAATATATTACCATCAAAACTTTAATCCAAAATCATTCAACTTAGTTGATTAAGATCACAATTTGATTATTGATCTATGAGAGACTATTTTTGTCTACATACACATAGAAAAACTTATTCACACATTAATGAAGATATAAAAACATAACTTAAACATACAAGGTGGAATTCAAACAGTCACATGGAATGAGTCGATTTTGCAGACAAGCTCGACCTCCCTAGTATCTAAAGATATCTAGTGACAAGCAAGCCAATCAAAAACTATCTTTCTCTAAATATGCAATTAAAAACAAAGGCAAGCAAGTGTTTTAGGCCTACCTTGGGTCCAATGCAAGTTTGTGGAAGCCTCGCTCCTTTGATCCAAATGAGCTCCCTTGTAGCAAGTCTGCAAACACAAACAAGAAAACAAATTAAATAGCACCTGAAAAACCAATGTCATAAAGCATATCCATCATAATGATAAAGGAATTTATGAAACAAACCACATAAGACAATTTGTTGAGAAAAATGAATTTTATTGTATTAATTCAAATCAAAGAAGAACTTTACAACTTGTGCCTTGATGCTGTACAAGCTCCTCCTAGGGTCCAGCAAGAAGTCTCCTCTACTTTGACAAGTTTCACTCACTTCCCAATGAAGCCAAAAGGTATGTGATCTTTCCTCTCAAGCTTAAATAGGAAGTCTTAATTCCACCAACATTTACCCTTAAAAATGTTTAGCTTCTGACCTCCCTAGCAACCAGCCCAATGCCTTAATTTATAGTGCAATGGAGGGAAGTTACTAGGTCCTCCTTCAAAGGGATAAAGCCCTCTTTCAAAGGGATAGCTCCTCTCATCAAGGGATTAGCTCCTTCTATTTTGGGATGCATGAACCACCTTAGAGTGAACAATCCACATCAAAATTCCTTCTAGAATCATCTAGAATTAACCCAAAGTGAGTTTTTAAGAATAAACTTGCGCCTTTTTGACTTTCACAGGGGTCTGCACCCACCCCTTTACATACAGAGCGGGGAGATCCATAGCTAACATGAACAAAGGATGCAGGACTACAGGTAACAATGAGAGAAAGTGTGGAACCAGGGCTTTATTGATTTTTAATGTCTTTCTCTCATTTTCAAAGCTTGACATGAAGAGCTGAGGTCTGAGACTTGCTTAGGAGGACAGTATAAGTGATGATAGACCCATACTGATTGCAAATAGTCATGGTGACGATATTTTTGTGTAATAGATTGCCCCCTAAAGTGCGAAGTCTATAGTAGATGAGGATTTCATTTATCATTTAGGAAGAGTGAAGTACTTTATCATTTCGAGGATCATCTTGTGGAGAGCCTGGTTGGAACCTGTAAAAAACATTCAATGAATAATATATATATGAGATCATATCATCGCTGAGGTAGGCATTCCCATACTCAAATCAAAACTGACTAGAAAACTAACTACTGCTCTGATATAGGAATGATCTTGTAATACATGACAAGTATAGACATATGTAGACACAGTATGGATGTAACCATCTGTTTATGAATAGTCCATAGTGTAATGAATACAAAATTCCTCGCAGCCTAAATGGTGGAAACTAGATCTAGGGTCTTCATTTCTACTTCTCAAAATAGTACAATTCTATCCATGTGAATGAATGTGTCGAAGTCGAACATGGTAGAAACCACTTGATTACCAGTCAATGATGTAAATTGTTAACAAGTGTGAGAGAAACCACCAATAATGTCAATGGATCTCAAAGTACTCAGTACAATCCATGAGATGTGAATAGATGTGTTGATGTCGAACATGTCATGGAATCCTTTGATTGAAGGTCAATGATGCAACCTATCGTCGAAGGCGAGAAATCTGCCATTGAGGCATGCAAATCCCAAGGTACTGGCAATTTCTAGATCATCTTTCGAGATAAAGAGCTGAAGTCAATAGAAAGAGATCCGTCATAGGAAAGTCCACAACATGAAATCATAAATCAAGTTTGAAGAAATTTAGTTGTAAGGACTGACTCAGGGATGGTCAAGATGGATGACAGATATTTTGCAGATGAATGGCTTATTTTCATTGACCTCTTGAACACATAACGACACAGCAGATGGTTTGGTGACAATTGACCCAAAGTTAATACCCAGAAACCGGTTGAAGACTTTCAATATGGTTTGATCCACTGTTAGGCAAAGGATTTCCCAACCCAGGTGAATAAAGTGTCGTGTTCAAGAGTGGTTACAAAGTATGACAAATAGGCTCATTTTTCTCTCTTTTCCCCCACCATTTGTGGCAAGTACCTATTTATTTTTTACAAGCTTGAGGAGGATAACATTTGCTTGATTATAAGCTCATCCTTCGAATGAGTCCAACTTAGTTTAAATTCGAACACTAAGAAGGAGTGGTCTGTTCCTGTTTGTAATTGAATAGGTCCTTTACTGTTAAATTTTAACAAGTCCAGTATAGGAGAAAATCGACGTTTTTCAATTTTAGAGACTCTGAAAAAACTTAAGAAGACTCCAGGGTTGACCTTTTTCGTAAATTTGTGTCTCCCAAGCCCGAAAAAGTATAAAATAATACTTGAGAGAACCGCTTGATCATTACGACCAAGGAGTACTTTTCATAATTAGTGGTTATGATCCGAAAAAGTAAAAAAGCGACCAATGACACGTCGTTTTATAACCAATATCGAATTTGAAACGACAAAAATACGACAATCTTTTCATGTTTTTATGGTCAGAAAAGGGCTGTGAGTGGACCGTCTTTTTAGTTCCGTTTTAATGAGCTTAAAAAGAAAAACTCGGCAATCTTTTCATATTTTAGGAGTCAGAAAAGAGCTTAAAGGTGACTCTAAGGTTTCACTTTTTCGTAAGTTTTAACGAGTTTGAAAAAATGATAAAAATGTACTCATAGTTTTCATTTTTTCGTAAGTTTTAATGAGTTCGAAAAAAAATGATAAAAATGTACTCATATGGCCGACTTTCAATTTAATTTACGAGCAGGAAAAGACGGAAAGAACTCGGCATTTTCATTTGTTTTACGAGAATGAAAGATAGCAAAATAATCTCGGGATTTTCATGAGTTTAACGAGTCTTGAAAATAACTGAAATGACTCGAGATAGGTTTCATTTTTACAAAAGCTTGAAACAGAGAAAAACTATGTTTCAAAGTAGTTTCATTTTTACACTAGCTTGAAACAGAGAGAAAACTGTGCTTGATGCCCCTTAAGCATAACTGCTAGAGCGCATGCCCCCTAGCTTCATTTCATTCAACTAGTTGGATGAAATGAAGGTTCAGTTACGATATCATTTGAAAGACTCTACCTAAAACTGTAAGAAAATTATGCAAGAAAAACTGAAATAACTAACCTAAATATACAACTTAACATTTATGAGATCTAGTAAAACTCTCGACTCAATTAGAGGAGGATTTGTTTCATTTTTTAACGAGCTTGACACAGGAAAAGAACTATGCTCAGATTCGGTTTCATGTTTACGCAGGCTTGAAACGAAAAACTATGCTTGTTATAAGTTCGCATGCCCCCAGCATAATGATGCAAATCAAGGTACATTCCCCCCAAGCTTCATTGCATTCAACCAGGTGGATGAAATGAAGGTTTACTTTCGAAATCTTGGAAAGACTCGTGGGAGTTGTTTCATTTTTTAGTGAGGTTGACACAAGAAAAGAACTATCCTCAAGATTACTCTCTACTATCTACCTAACAAAAACTTTACTCTAAAAACCTTGATTCATTGTTTAACGAGCTTGACACAAGACAATGAACTATGCTCTAAAATCCTTGATTCATTTTAATGAGCTTGACACAAGATGAGGAACTATGCTCATGACTATTCTCTACAATCTATCTACCTAACCTACCCTTGTTTCATTTTTTAACGAGCTTGACACAAGACAAGGAACTATGCTCAAAAAGTTCGCATGCCCCCAGTATAATGATGCAAAGCGAGGTACATGCCCCCAGGGCCTCATTGCACTCAACCAGATGGCTGGAATGAAGGTTTACTTTCAATATTTACCTTGAAAAGGGGGTTGTTTCATTTTTAAGGAGGTTGACACAAGAAAAGAACTATCCTCAT
>APFE030349117.1:45737-58081 GCA_000404065.3 Pinus taeda | reverse complement strand
GGAGATGTAGGACAAACAACCGAGCCAGCTCTCTGTGATGCTGAATGTGTGAGAGCCTCTCACAAAACTGATAACAAGCCATGTGCTGAAAACAAGATACTACAAATGGGCAAGCCTGCAACTCAGTCAATGATGTGGGCTCTACCTTCTTGTGTTGGCCACTCTTGCCTCCCCTACGAGGCCTCCGCTGTGTCTCAATCTTAGTAGATGATGATCGGTCATCACCTTGCTCATTAGTCTCAGTAGTCGCACATGGTGTTATTGAGCAAGGTGGAATAAACAAGTCAAAATGATCGCTGCCCTGCCTGCAAAATGTTGTGAAGTATGCTGTTTTCAAGGGGAAACATCATGAGGGATATGTTAGGGGAGGGAATTTTACATATAGGAAAGGGAAAAATATATATATAAGGGAATTCTGAAGGAAACTATCACATAATGCTAAATATGTCATTCCATCTTTCAACATTTGCAAATCAATACTTTATTTAGGAAAACTGTGTTTTGTAATCAAGGGAAAGGACAATGAAAATCTTCATGATGGAGGGGAGGATGCCATGGGCATAGGAGGATAGTGCAGCATCACTTATGTACAACTAACAGGCAGCTCGTTTCATTTTGGTTTTGCATGCCTTTCATAAGCATACTCTGTTTTTTCACATGTAAAAATGGTCATTTAATGTTGATGGAAAATAGGGGTTTTTGGGTATTTTGATTACAAGGGGAAGGGAAGGGTTGCTGTGATTATTTTGCAATGGAGGGGAGAGGGATTGTATCAAGGGAATTAGGGGAATGAGGGAGTAATGAAACCTACTAACCAAGTCTTCCAACCAATTTTCACAACAACAGTCTTTCAATAGCGCTGGCAGCTTCATAATTGCATTTATCATGAGTGAATTAGAGTTTCATTGCATGCTTTGACAATAGGGAAGGAGATTCAATTGCATAGGGAGTTTGAAAATGGGATAGGCAATTGAATTAGGTTTTTCATGAGGGAAATGGGTAGGAAGACAGAGTTTAGGAAAAGGGAGATGATACCATGTTAATTGACAAACCCTAGTACAACAAAACTGCTCCTTTTTTATAGCTAGCAGCATACATTTGATAGATTTTGTCATGATTTTACACAGCTTCTAACCTTTGATATTTACAGCAAGATGACACTTTTCTTTTGTTTTTTTTATAAGGCTATGCAAATTATATTTTTTACTATTTTTACAATTCTTGTTTGCATGCCTTGTCATCATTTTCTTTTCTTTTTACTATATTTGTTTTTATTCTTTTGCTGTGCAATTTACATATATGATTTGCTGTGTGTAATGGTGTAGGGTTTGAGCATGATGCATGGTAGGAAACTAGGGTTTAAAATATGGCTTAAGAGGGGTTAGGGTTTCATGGATTTTGGGATAGGGTCTAGCATTAATTTGCAAATGAGATTAATGAAAATGACACTCTAACACATGTGAATTTATCTTGGGAAACTAATGGAAGGTAATAAAGGAAAAATTACCTTGAAAAACAAACAATACAACCTAACATAAGCTTGCAAAGACATAAATCATTTAACCTATTTCTTCATAATTTCTCATGGTAAAAATGATCATAAACATGCTACCCATCCATGACATTATCATACCTTGGCAAATTTGAGTGAACTTGGAAGAAAGTTTACTGTTTGGGTGAGTTTCTTGTGTAAACTGCCCGAATGACCGCGCACTTCCCCAGAAAATCCGCGCACCACCCAGAAATCCGCGCTTGTGTATTTTCCTTCAGCAAAAATCTCCTCTTAGAGCCGCGCACTGCCCAGAAATCCGCGCACACTCATGAAATGACCGCGCACCCTCCCAGGCACTGAAATTACTGACCGTTGCCACGAAATCGCCTCCTTTTCCTCTAGCATGAAAATTTCATTCTCAATTGCACAATAAGAGTGACTAAAGAGGGATTTTAGCTTTTATAGGGTCATTTAAAAAAGAATTTAACTTTAGAACCCACTTTCTAATGTTTTCAAGTTGCTTTTCTTTTTCACACTGTTTAGAGTCTTTTTTTCCTGAAATGAGCTCTTTTGATGCGTTGGACTCCGTTCTTTTTGTAGGTTGACCATCTGATGGACTGTGGAGAAGGAACCAGGGTTGTTGCCGGCACTTTTGCAAACTTCTGAGAATTTCTTTATTTTTTACAAATTTGACATGACCTTGGACTTAAAAACAGGGTTTTTAAATCCAAGGCATGAAATAATCTGTAGCTGATGAAAATAACAATGAAACATATGTAAATACCTCCCTCTGGCTTGCTGGGCACTCACTGACCTCGACTCATGACCTTGACATGATTTTGACTCAAAACCCTAGACCTAAGACTTGGGACCTCAAGACAAAAATAACCACAAGTATGACTCAATTACATTGTAGTATGACCTCATCCAGCAAAGCCAAGAAGGGAACAAAGACATGCTCCTCCATTCAGCGTTATGGCATGCCTAGTGGGATGCAAAATTGACACTGGTGAGACACCTAACTATGCATATGCAAAGAGCTATTGATCGCTGATGGAGGGCTTAAGACCGACACTAACACAATGCATAATTGTTATGCTACAACTAAGAGCAAAAAGACCTAAATATTCACCTTGCAAGTCTTGTGAGTTCAATGCAAGAATCAAACATGATCACGATTGTTGTCATTGGCCTAGTTTCATTCCTACATTGATATGTTTACTCTAGTACAAATATTAACGCGTGAATGGTTGTGATTTCTAATTGTCTCTCATGTATATATATGTATATGTATATATCTGTATATATCCGTATATATATATATATATAGATATATAGATATATATATATATTCTTGTTTCATGTGCTTACTAAGGCGAAATAAAGATTACTTAATTAATATATGAATCTAAGCCAACCGATCTAAAGATCACAATCACTTCTGATGAGAAGGCAAAGGTATAAGCATATTTCCTGTTGGAGCAACGTTATATGGTCTACACTATAGTGTTTGAAACATTGATGAAGCATTAATATGAAACAATGTTGGTTTATAAACAACATTAATTACCTTGGAGTATGGTTTATATTGACACATGATATGCCAGAACATTTGATGAGCACTAGTATTGCAACAAGGATGCTGTAACTCCTGGGACTACCAACTTTACTTTATCAACCTGGGGTTTGTACAAACTTGGAGGTGACTATTGTATACACAAGCAGATGCGATTCATCCACTCTTTGTCACTGTTGAGTTGGCGATAGACCACTATGGTTTCTTAAACCAACCTTCTATTGATTCAGAAGAAGCTTGATTACTAATGAGGAAAGGGGTAATTTGCGCTAACTGAAATCTCATCTACTGTAGTAAGGAAATACTGAAATCAAATGCTTAAATACACCACCCATCTAACTAATTGCTAAGACGCTTTGCTTCAAAAGAATTATAAGTTAACATATGTGTAATCCTACTGTCCTAGGTGTGCAATCTGAAATAACCAAACATTCTATTGTTGTGTATGTAAATGAACACATTAACTCCTTTTTTCCCTTTTTATCCTTTTTGTGTGAAAATATGAATGCTAATCCTCTTGGTGATGTGACAGTTACGTTGGAGATGGTGGTGGAAGGTAATATGGCTTACGAGGCAAGTAGGGGTCTTCTCCTATCTTCCTAGATGCTTTTTCCTCAATTCGACCACAAAACATGCCACTACAGGTTGTCCTACAGGATGTACTAATGCCTCCTATAGGATGTCCTAATGCCCCTACAGGATTCGGCCGAGAGCAATAGGCGTGATTTTGAAGGTGGTGTAGGGATTAGGGAAGGTGAATGGTGGGAGAAATAAGGAGAGGGAGTGGCTAGCACCCCTTTAGAGCTCAAAACAGAGTTTGTAATATGGTTGGATTTGCTAAACAACCCTAGAAAGTTGTTCTTATGGAATGATGAATTGGGTGAGGGACTTAGTGGCTTTTGATGATCATGGATGGAAGAGGTTAGATTGGGGTTCCCTATACTATTGAATATCCCGAACTACATCAATCACTAGAATTTATCCATGAATCATGTCAAACAAGAAAGATTTTCAATCAACTAAGAAAACATAATTCCATTATCTAGTTGTTTATTTCATGCATAGAAAAAATTGCATAATAATGTGAAGCACTATGAGATCTAATGCAATGCTAAAGATATCAGAAATGACATTTGAATCTTATTCTTGAAGACTAAAAATATTTTGGCCTAAGTAGCAGAAAACCCTAAATTCCATAAGAAATCAGAATTATGTATTTTTGGGGCTGCATAGGAGTTATTTCCTCAAACAATGGTCCCTGAAGGGAGGAGTGAGGCCAAAGCTACCTACTATCAACCTTTTGGTATTCCTTTATCTTTCTAAGATACTGCTAAAGCAATGCACAAATGGAAGCAAACTAATCAAATCCACAACTACTTGCAATGAAATAATGCTAAAACCAATTCAACCATTAATCTATGAAATCAACTAAGCATACATGTACAAGAAGAGGAGACTTTGCTGCTAGGGTTGGTCCCTAACCCAAGAGCTTAAACCCTCTGAGTCAACTCAGTGTTGGATCAAGGAAATTCTCATTCTCATTATCATATCAGAAAAATTACATAACAATGTCTTCCACAAGTCTTGAACTCGAAAATGCTTAGTGATTTTACATAAGAAATCCAAATCCTAATGAGGCTCTAGGCCTCCTTAATTATAAAACTAAAGTCTCCAATGACTTCCTTAAATATAGGGAGGATTGGCTCCCAAAATCAAGATGAATTGGCTCTTTAATTGTCACTGGCTTGGCTGCCTTTTGATCTTCATAACTCAATTTCTTGCAACTCTGAGCTAGTTTGTTTTGATGGAGGAATATTCGAATGAGTGAGGATTAAATGAGGAGGATGTATCTCCTACAATATTGCCTCCTTGTCTCATTCGATTTTTTGCCCTTAATTAGCCAAAATTTCCATGATTTTCTCTCAAAAACCTGCAATCAATGCACATTAGTCCACTAGACATAACATCTTACTTTTACTCATCTCATTAAGCAAAATATAATCAAAATACGTAAGGAATTATGAGAAGAGTTGATTTAAATATGATTGGATGTGTATTAAGGTCCATATAGTTACCCAATGATGAGGCTCATCATCACCCCCTACTGAAAGTGTTTCTCATCCTTTGAGCAACTCAATCTATATCCATGTCCTTCATTGCTCTAGTGGCCTCCCTGGCATCCCATGCTTCTGTTGTAGTTTCTTCTTCCTGTGAATAGAATCTTGCCTTCTTATCTATATCTTCCCATTGCTTTCTTTCTTCGTCTTCCTTGCTTCCTTCCAACATTCCTAAGAGTAGTGGTGGATTGAGTCTCAAGCCAATCCAAATGACTTTGAGTATTTGTAGAGCTTTCTTGTACATGGTTGTCCAGTTTAGTGCCTCTCTCATTCTCTAAGGAGAATGGTATTCTATGATTTTCAGGTTGTAGGGAAAAGTGTTCCATCTCCTTTGGAAAGCTTGCATGCTATCATCTCCTAACAACCTGAACATGTCTTCAAAGGTGTGACTTCTTTCTCTTGGGTAGCAAGGTACCTAGGTGCAATCTTAGGATCATTGGCAATCAGGTTGTGGGTGTTGATGACAACCATTGGATTAGATTGCTCAGATCTTATCATGATGGGTTTTTTCTCTTCTCTTTCCATTACCTTCTTCATCTCTGTATCTCTTTCCTCCTCATGATTCATTGATGATTCTAAGGCCATCAATTGTAAGTCCCCTAGTTTTGAATTTGGGTCCCACACATTCAAATCTGTCAAGGCCATGTTGTGTAGGTAAAATTCAGACATTTTAGCTCTATCCTCTAAGGTGCTTTGATCACAAAGATCAATGAATTGTCTATAGTCTTGGAAAGGCATAGTTCCTCTCTATTTTAAAGTCTTAATTTGGAACTGTAGCCACTGCTCATTAAGATATAAGGCATAAGACATTGTTGGCATCCTGCACAAGGATAAACTGGCCATAGCTGCCGACTGGCTTTCCCTTTCTTGTAACTATCCCCTTAGTCATGCTTTCTATGCTTCCAACTTGGCTTTCATCATTTCCTCTCTGTCTCTAATGTTGCTTAGTTCTTTGCCCATCTCCTTTACTTTCTCCACCATGTGGACCAGATCCTCCACTCCTTTGGACTTGGCAATTTGCATCCACCTGTGTGTTCTTTCCCTTTCTTTCTCAAGATCAAAGAATAAGGGGATGGAAAATTTATGTGGGATGACCCTACCCCCTTCAATGAACCTATAGTAAGAGTCGAGGTTGGGTTGGGGACTAGGTTCTCTCAGTTTTGGGTCTTCCTTCTTTATTTCTTGCTGAGTGATACCTTCTTGGTCCATTTTTTTAGTTTCCTGTAGGTTTAGCAGAGTTTCCTGTAGGATGGCCTCTACTTCCTGTAGGTCCTTCTGTGTCTCCTATAGGAGACCTTTTCCCTTTGATGAGACAGACTTGGTGATAGGCCTCCTAACATAAGTGATGGGAGATTTGGGAGAGGCTTGTCTTGATGATCCTTCTCCCCAGTTTTTCTCAAGAGAAGCCACCTTTTCTTACTGCTTTGGTGAGTCTTCAATGACAATAGGAGTTTTGGTGGGTGTTTGAGGCATTCTTTGCCTGATTCTTGTGATATTTCTTGTCCTAAAGTACAATGGGGTTTGCCTCTGTCTCTTTCCTTTTTCTTGATAGGTGTACTAAATGCAGCAAGAGCAATTGTTTCCTCTTTCTTAGTGGGTTTTAGAGATACCCTTGGTGATTCTTCCCCTTCTTTTCCTTGAACTATAGACCTTTGTTCTTCCTTGCATTTTGTTGCCTCTTTTCCATTCTCATTCTCATCCTTGTCTTTCTCTTCCTCTTCTTCCTCTAGCCCCTCATTCTGTTCATCTATTTCTTCTTTTGCTTCTTCTTCTATCTCTTCTTCATTTTCCTCATCCTTTTCTTCCTCTTTTCCTCCTCTGTTTCTTCTTCATCATCTCACCAGGAGTGGGGATTTTTTCATATTAAATATCTCTTATTTCTCCCTCTTCTTGCATGTCGCTAAAAGTTGTCCATGTAATAGGGAGTCTTAGGTCTTGGAGAGCATCTTATATTAACCCATGATGGGCTAGATGTTGATGTTTCCCTTCCTGCACTTTGATGCTCATATCTATCACTGATTGAAGAAGAAAGTAGGGTATACTTAGTTTGTTTTGAGGAGGTGCATCTTCTCCAAATATCAGTTCTTGGAGATGCCTAAAATGGTATCCATACACCATACTGTATCTCCCTTCACATGATATATATTTAATGAGGTGGTAGCTAATTTCATTCCAGGGGTATGGAAGGCTTTCTCTTCTAACCCCATTCTTGTCCTCCATTTCCTCCTCCCCTTCCAAAAAGAATTTCTTCTTTGCAAGGGTGTTGTTTCCCTTATCTTCCTTTCTCCCAGGAAACTCTAAAAGAAGTGTGGTGATTTTGCCTATGACTTTAGGGCTTATTTCTATTGAGAGGCATTTCAACACAGTAGTGGCATGGGTCCTAGTTAGTGGTATGAGTGAGAGAGAAAAGTCTCTAGCCACCTCATCATCGTATCCCCTCATTTTTCAAAGAATCCCTTCCAATTGTTCCTTGTAAATATTTCCACTATAGGAGGGTGTTGATGAATTGTCACTATGTTTGTGGGTTCCCTCTTGTTAAATCCCCCTGTCATTTTTCCTTTGGTAATTGTGAAGGCTTGTATGGGTATAATTCAAAATTCTAGTGGGTGAGAGATATTAAATGATCACCCTGTAATATAATTCCCCTAGACTGCAAATTCCTTAACCAAATGGAGGGTTATTCTATATTTGTTTAAGTGGAAAATGTGGGAAGGTGTAGCTCCTACCTCCTGGTTACTATCTAATGAAGCCAACCTTTGATCCTTCCTCTCTAAATGCCCACTGATAATCCTATAGAGGGCTGCTCTATATCCTGTAGGTTATCCTGTAGGTTTTCCTGTAGGATCTTGTAGGTGCTCTTATGCTAAAAACTGCTCACTGGTTTTCTTGTAGATGCTACTTCAAGGGTCGAGAGAAACCTTGTTTCAATGAATCCTCGAGATTTCAAATGCTTCCTTTGCATGGAAATTAGTGTTTTATTTCCTCATATGGTTGATTGTGTGGGATGGTGTGTTGGCTACCTAAGTACGAGCACCCACTTTTGGACCGTTGGTCCCACTACCACTCCATCGTTCCTCCTTAACTCGTAATCATCTCCCACTTCAGTCATCTGTAACTTAACAATTTTTGGCCTCATCTCCCTTTTCTTCTGATTTGACTGCTGCCACATGTGGAGTGATCGAACTGTATTCTCCTCATCAACTGGTCGAAGGTGGCCAAGTTAATTGGCCACCTTTTCTTATAAAACCAACTCTTACACAATCCTACATTTTTTTATCATATTATTTTAATGAGAGAGCTTAGGCAAGATGACATACCTGAGGGTAAGATGCCTTGATGATGCTACTTGTTGGAGAATGCTGTCCTTGTGCTGTGTATTGGCATATATATTTTTTTACTATTGGCCTCCTTTTGATGCTTGTTTTCTTTGATGTGCAGGTACTGGAGAGTGATGTTGATGATTCGACTGCTACTATTGAGCTCTAGAGGAGCTTCCTTGACATTGGCATCTCCTTGTTGAAGATGACTGCAACCTGTGAAATTTCATTTTGTGGGATAGGCTAGTACATGATTTCCTATAGGAAACCTACAGGGCATCCTGTAGTTGCCTCTCCCCTAAATCTCTCATTCTTTTTTCACTTCCATAGCATGAGGATTGTTGTCATGGGTAGAGAAGGGGTCTAGTGTTTTTTAGGTGAGAGGTATAGACTTCAGGTATTTTCCTCTTGTCTTTTGTTCTCACCGTCTTCTATTTTTTTTTTTGAAAACTATACTTTTTTGAATTGAATTATTGGATGAATGCAGGGGTAATCATGATGGTGAGAGGCATGGTGGCGAAGTGGTGGAGTAGAATTTTATTTTTTGACACAGGCTGGTCATCCCCTTGCTCTAGGGTCACTTTTCTTGGGATTCCCATGCCACTGTAATTCCTAAAGGATCTTCTTGTAGGATTACAGGGAATCCTATAGAAAACACAAGGCCTATGTAAACTAAGTTGGAGGAGTTCATAAATGGAGGGATTGATGGGATAATGAACAATATGGGATGGAGGAATGGAAATATGGAGTGTATAGGTCCTTTTACTCCTCTCTTATTGCTTTGATCCTCTTCCTACTGACCTGAAAAACAACATTTTTCAAAGTTTTCCTTATATATATATATATTTATATATATATATATATATATATATATATATGTATATATGTATATTATGTATATATGTATATGTATATATGTATATATTATGTATATATATATATATATTATATATATATATATATATAATATATATATAATATATTTATTATATATATATATATTATATATATATTATATATGTATATGTATATATATATGTATGTATATATATATTAAAACAACTAGTCTACCTCCAAGAGGTTTTCACCCATAGATCTTTTTATTTTTTCTCTTTTTTTTTGACACCATTGGAATGCCTCAAGAGTTTTTCAACCCAACAATGGGACTCAAGTGCCTCATGGAGGTTTTCAACTAAGCCTCTTTATTTATTTATTTATTTATTCTTTCAGGGACTTGATGGCGTAGAAGCTGAGACTTGCTCCACCACCATCACTGTCTTGCTGATGCCATTGTTGAATTATTGCTTTGACGAGGGCTTCTTGTAGACATTCAATCTGTACCCATTGACAAGTAAAGGAATAGCCTCTGCATCAATGGTTCTTATCTGTACCGAACCATTATCATGAAAGTTTTCTATGACATAAGGCACTAACCATCTAGTCCTTAACTTGCCTTTAAAATCCTTGTATTTGGAATCATACAACAAAACTCAATCATGCTCTTGAAACTGTTTGTCCTTTATGTTCTTGTCATGCCATATCTTCCTTTGAACTTAAGTCACCTTTGTGTGTAGGAGGGCTTGCATTCTAAACTCATGTAACCCATTCAGCTGGAGAAATCTCTCTTGTTGTGCCTTGGTGAGATCTAGATCTAGTTGTGCTGCCATTCTTAAGGTGTTATATTCAAATTCAATGGACATCAGGGCCTTCTTCCCATAGACCAGCTCATAAGGAGTGAATCCAGTGGTGGTCTTCCAGGTGGTATTGTAGGCCCAAGTGGCCTCAACTAACCTATCTACCCAGTCCTTTCTGTTGCTGCTAATCACCTTGGTCAGAGTGCCTTCCAGCGCTCTGTTGGTTACCTCCACTTGCCCATTATGATGAAAGGAGATTCTAGGGTATATCAATTTCCCCTTTCTTTATAAATTTTCGATCCTGATGCTTGTGGGTTATGGCCCACAAACTTATCAGAAGTGTTAAACATTGCACTTAGCCTCAAAACTCGGGACCATTCAACTATCGGGATACACAAGATACATGCACTCGAACACTTAAGGCTGGAATTCAAATACATTATGGCCCCAACTATAAAATGTCGGGTTCGCTCCTCTAATATTTCCAACAGCACTACTTCGACCTTCGTTATCTCCGATCATCGATCAGCACTTAATCACTATCAACCCATCGCATATCGACATTCCACCATGTCGTCCCTTGACCTTTGTCTAATGCGATTTGCGACTAAATCTTGATCATTGATCTGGTGCTCGATCCGACGGTTGTCTCTTAGCCTGATCAATAAAATTGGCACGACAATCCTCCACCATTGATCTACACTCAATGGATCTGATGGTTCACAACGATTTTGGGTAGACAACAAGCACGGGGAATAACCACCCGATAAAGCAGTTTCCTCTCTACTCCCAAGTGCTATGTGTCGAATAGTTAGTGGAATCGGGTGCTCACCCTTCAATACCACTTATCACTTATTCCTCACCCGAAATACCATTTCCTATTGCAGAACCACTTTCCTCGTTGATTATCTTTTGCGCTTCTTGGGTCCCTATAATACTAGTGATTACCCCATTACTATTGTAGTTATACCCCTTATTTATATTGTTGTGCCCCTATTACCCCCATATTGTTATTTCTGTGCCCCATAGTCCCTCTATTGTTATTTTTGTGGCTTATATTATTATTGTTAGGTCGGCGGGGTTATATTGTGACTCCTTAGACTCCTATATATAGAAAGGAGGTTTTGTCATTTGAATCATCCAAGAATTGTTCATTTATGTAATGTAAAGGAGGTTTCCCCCTCAAAGAGGCTGAATTCTAAGGCGGTGATCTATCTTTTCTATCTTTTCTTGAGCTGGTTTCATAACATTTGGTATCAGAGCTTTGGATTCTAGTGTTTCGCTGCTCCAAACAGGTCATCGTGGCATTTTTTCTATAACGTTTTTCTGCGACGTTTCAAAAGTTGAAAAAAAAACCATTTGGGAAGACATCGCGCTAAATCTCGGGTCCAAATTTCAGAGCATTTTGCACTATAATTGTGGAGATTTGATCTGAGGAAGTTGGTCTTTTTGCAGACTCCTGAATTACATTCCAAACAGGTGACCTGGGGAAAATCATCATAACGTTTTCTCCAAGCATTGGATTGAAATTTCATAAAAAGGTGTAGAAAGAGGACGGACTGTAGTTTCTTCTATATATTTTTTAGATCTAGGATCGAAACAGTGACTCGTGGAATGGCGTACAAGTTCGCTCTACTGAATTAGTCTATAATCAGGTCATTGTGGGATATTTGGCATAACTCTTCATTGGAGAATCCAATTGGGGTCAGATTGGTGGCAATGGAAAGAGGACACAGAGGGCTACCATAGGTCACAATTTTAGAACTGGATGATACGACATTACAGAGATACATCAGAGGCAATATCGAGCTCCTACAAAGTGAAAAAAGTTGTGTATATTTTTTAAAATTTTTGCTTAAGCTTGGTTTGAAAATTTATTTTGAAGGAATTCAAAGGGCATAGTGAAGCATTATTATCAGTAATTGATGTCCCGAAGAAAGAAAATGGGAACACCTAGTAGGCAACCTGCAAGATCTAGCATGACTCGTGAAGAAGAGGAAGAAATGCAACATGATATATCAAAATTACGAGACCAAGTGCAACAAGTGTCACTTGCACAAAAAGGAACAGAATCTAAGATGGATTGTTTAAAGAAAGGTGTAGAATCTAAGATGAATGACGTGGAAGCTAAGATGGATGATTTGAAGATAGATTTGAAAACAGACATGGAAGAATTGAAGATAAATATGAATAAGTTGCTATAAGAAA